>VDFB02269019.1:0-91002 GCA_007258455.2 Sequoia sempervirens | reverse complement strand
AATATTGTTAAGGATGTAAGCATTGATCCATAGTGTGTGGCAAGGGGATATTTACAAGGTGATATATCCACATGGAAACATCATACTTGGTGTTAAGTGTGCTTTGTTGATGTCATGTATGATCAAAATATAGTTTCATGACTCTTGGTATTCTATGAGTTGGTTAGATAATTAGATGATTGGTTTCCCATGAATACATCTATATAATATATTAGCTTGTGTGAATGTGCCAAGTTACAAACTGATTTGTAGAGAAACTAAAGACCTTTGTACATTACCGACATGTAAACACTAGAACACAATGAAAAGAAGGGTATGTTGTAGATGTTAGGATTAAGATTCCATTTACCTTGCAATCCCATGTCTATACTATGTGTCTCCAACACTCTTGGAAGGTTTTCTTAGATTTCTAGGTTGTAATTAGAGAAATCATTTGTAATTTATATTCTCTTAGAATCTTTCCATTATTTTGATATGCATTCATGAGGGAGGTGGAACACAATGGTGGGGGTTATATTTGACTTTGGACTCATCTAAGATGATTTCTCTTTCCTAGGTTTTGGAGGAAGAAGTGGAAGATCTTGTCATAATGAATGAGACCTACATGAGATAAAGGACTCCAAAATGGAGCACTAGACATGAGGATGTGAGCTTATGGGTCAAATATGTCTTTGTGATTATATTTTCTATTTGGGAACTCATTGATTGAGCCCATACGATGTCCATGTGAATTCATTGAATTATTTACTATTCTTGGAAGATGCTCTCTAAGGTGGGCATGGGTTTTTTGCATGATACCATGGTTTTGGTATCCATTATTTTTCTAAAAAAAATATGCTTTTGGCCTCTCTCTTTGTCTATATATTGGAGGTATGAGATAGTGGTTTATATTATTAATTTTTAGGTACATAAGTGTTGCCAAAATGTTGTCGGATTGTTGAGTGTATTGATATTGTAAATTATGTACATTGAAGAGTAATACAGGCTTTCCCTCTTTCTTTGGTGGAGCTTTTCCTCAAAAGGGTTTCTCCACATAAGTCCTATGTCACTATTGTTTTTGGATTTTATTCTTATTTTTTATTTGTAGTGCATCTTCATATAATATTTTATGATAATCTTTGATTAAGAAATTAGTTTCAGTTTTACATAAACCTTGAAGAATATTTTATTATAGTAGTTTCACCTATTTTAGTAATATGGATAGAGAATCTATAAAAGGTTAATAAATACCTTGTTATTTTGAATTAGTGTTAATTTTTTATAATACAATTTTGAATCTTTTGGTGGTCAATTTTTTCCCATAAACATTTCCATGTAAAAATTTGCTTCTTGTGCAATTGTGTGATTGCATATTGTTTAATTACTTTCATATGTGTTAATAATTAGATTTGATCTGTGTTGACTATTAACTAAACACCATCTTAAGAGTTCAGTATTCCATTTTGTTAGTTTTCTATAGTAGGGGTGAAAATTACCAACAAATGCCTAGACACATGGGGTACAATAAATGTGAAATGTAAGAGTTGATGTGTAGAGATGGATGAGATAAGGTGAAATGCATGATAATGCTTAATTCCCCAAGATTTCACCTAAGAAATTAACACTTAACAAACATATGGATATTTTTTGTGATGAAATTGTAACAAAAAACATGTCACAACACACACTCACAAACTAAGGTTGCCATGATGCAACATAGTGACACTCCAAGTATGTGTTAATGAAAAAGCATGATTACACAAGCATAAGACCTAACTCTATTGTGTAATGACATAACCATGATGACCATACAAGAGGGTAAAGTGAGCCCTAACTCTGATTATTCCACTAACTACAATTGTCATAAATGGGAAGGATAGAATAAGATTATATGTCCATTTCTTCTAGTGTAGGTAAACCCAAGCATCAGTTCATCTAGGTCCAAACCAACAAAGACATAACTACTTATCCAAAATGATGTGTAAACAATAGAGAAGCTATAAGGAATGTCTCACTAGGTCACATGGTAATCTCAACCTAGTCTAGAAAAAGATAACCAACGATGTAAATAAAAGCATAATCGATGAAATACATATAATACCACCAAACCCATATGATTGACATTCAAGGTAGACCCTAGGGAGCAACTTCCATTTAAGATTTCTTTTGTAAATAGAGAACAATTGCCTACTTTACTAAGATAATCCCTTTTGGACCAAGTTGTCCCTAGTTATCCTATGTTACCACTTTCATTAATAGGATCGACCTTGATAAAACAACTAATTTTGGACTATAGAATGCCTTGTTTTATATAGTGAGATCTATAGAGACTTTATTTCTTATTTTGAATAAGGAAAAAATATTCCTTATGTAAGCCTACTATTCAAAATGGCATCATACCCTTGGTGCCCGTTTTGTGGGAAAGCTAAGTCTTTTACGCATCTCTTTTGGTTTTGTACCAAAGCTCAATTGTTCTGGAATTAGATTCATGACTTCTTTCAGCCTTTTAGGCCAGAACCATTTTCTTGGCATATGGTTCTACTGGGTGATTCACCCAGGCTTCCCACTAAATACACCCAGCTTTGGCACACTTTTAGGGTGGAAATCCTCTTCAATATTTGGAAAGATAGAAATTCCTGCATATTTTCTCACAACCAAATCGATAAAAATGTTTCTTTATATTATAAAGCTATTATTTTCTCTAATGTGCTTTTGTAGATTCAAGTTCAAGCAAATGAAGTTGTACTTGAGGTGTCTCACCTTCAAGTGCTTCTAGATCATTGGGGCAATGCCCCATGCACTGTGGCTCGAGTTCCCTCTTCGCCCACCTCCTCCCATGGCTGATCATCCTCTTGGGGCCAATGGCAAAGTGGTTCTACTTGCCCCTGCTCTTAAGCTCCTCCTCGGCGTTGCTCCCTCCCTCCTTGGCGGTTGCATTCTCCTCCTCCATAGACTGACCTGGGGTGGCCCTTTGGAGGGATGGCAGGGAGCAATGGTGGCGCTTCTAGGTGGCCCTCTGATAATGTTCTTGGTAGTGGCTCTGGTTGGCCAAACACTGGTAAAAAATTTTCACGTTTGGAACTTGCAATCTCACCTCAATATGAGGAAAAGGAAGAAGATAAAGAAAAAGAAGATGGCGATGGTTGGGGTCCTCCTGACATCACTCTAGACCTCGTTGATGTATGGGGGAAGAAAATGGATGACATAGATCCTCCTGGCTTTGTTGGCACTGCTCTGGCTGCTTAATGGCCTTTTTATTCATGTTTGTTATTATGAACTTCTAGGCTAGGCCTATGTGACTAGTTTTTTTTTGTTTTATGGGCACTCTCAAGGTGTGCCTTCTTACCACCCATCTTTTTTTGTGAATATGTATTTTATCTTTATTAATATATAGATAGCTACCTATTCATAAAAAAAATGGCATCATAGACAACTAAAAACCTTCAAAAAAAGCACCAAGTACATAGGCCTAAAGATTAGAGCATTACCAAGCCAAGGCAAGCCCTTGAAGGTTGAACACAAAACATGCTCTAACATCCTAGTTTTTAGGGTTGCAATAGAATTGTTTGAATTAATTGTTTCTAAAATTTTGTGGGCTCAATTTAACATATTTAACATCCACAAAACCATAAATTTGTTTTAAGCAAGATTTTCTACTCTTTATATGTCAAGATGTCTTTCCAACCAATGCGATAGAAGCATGTATGGACAACGTTAACTTCAAATCAAGGGTTGATTGAAAAACATCATACTAGTGATTCTAGCTTGATTCTAACTTGATCATTACATCAAATATAAAACATAACATCAACAATAAGTATCAATTTATATTTCAATGCAAACTATACATACACGTCTTAGAATAAGGACTAGTCACATCATAATAAATTCCTCATAAGATAGGGCTATAAAAAGGTCCAATAAAAATATCTCAAGATATATGTAGATGGTTTAAATAAGATTACAAAGATATTTCAGGCACTTATATGACTTAATCCATAAAATTATAAATGTTCTCAATTATACATTTCTTAACAATACAACAATGAAACTCTACAATAACAAAAGAATCAAGATAAATTTACATGATCTATAAAATCATCATTGAAGATATAACTCAATGGTGGTGACTAACACCACATAATCATGTAGGACTTAAGACCTGCCCCTCTAAACTAGGAGGTGGTTGACTGGATAGTCATACAGATGCATGCAAAACATGGTGGTATGATAATAGAATAAATCATACTCAATGCATTCTAAAAGCATGCACATTTTAATTGTAATACAACTGGAGGGTAAGTAACGTACCTTAGTCTCTCTTTGCATGCTTTTCTATATTAAGTGCTATCTATGCTTCCATTCAGCCTAGCCATTATTTAAGGAGGGGGTTTTATGAAATAAAATTTTAATAATAGGAAAATGCCTTCATACTTGCAACATAGCTTTTATGAAGCTTTCTCACAATTTTTTATTTTTATAGTGTAGTTTGCATGATATTTTTGTAAATTTAATTTATTTTTATATATAAATATATATTTAATTTATTTAATTTATTTTAAAATTATATATAATTATTTCTAATTTTATTTTGAACATGTAAGAAATATAATTTAAATTTTAAAAAATATATTTTAAAAATATTATTTTAATTAATTATAAAAAAATGAATAGAGATATAAATATTAGAATTAAAAAATATAGTTATATCTCTATTCAACTTTTTATAAATTTTCAAATATAATTGTTTAATTTAAAAGTGTATTTTATATTGAAATGTCAAAAATCATAATTTTTATTTAAATTTTTATTTCTACTTGCTTTTTATGGTTTAATTCATCCTTAACATAAATAAAGTTACATTCTTAAATTATATTATTAGCTTAACATAATTAAGCAATAATAAATAAATATTTTAGGAAAACAAAATGTTGGAGATATGGAATATGATGTTGAAATAAATGTTTAAGAGACTAAAATAAATAAATAAGATATTTAGCTAAAATTTTGATGTAGATGAGTTGTGATAAATATTAGGAAGTAATTTATTTAGGAGAGAAAAATAGTGAAGCTTAGATAAAGACTTTGGAATTAGTGAAGTCTTTATCTATTATAATGAGTCATATTCACAACTACAAAAGTTTGAACCTTTATGTTAATCTAATCTCTCTCAAACTTTGAGTGCTCCCATTCACTTTAACTATCCATGTCTATTTTTGCATAAAAACTAGTTGGTTTTGTCAAGAGTTTGCTAATGGTTGTGAATATGTCTCCCTTTGATCAAACCTAATAAGGATGTCAAGTTAATTTTTGATAATATTGCAAACAAAAAAAGCAAGTGCATAAGAGATGATGCAAACATGTAATGCAATAATCAATGCTTTGATTCAATGCTCGAATGATTAACTATAAGATTTTCTTATGAATTTTAGGAATATCACAATGAATAAGGTTTACCCTTTTAAAAAAAAAGGGTTATAAATGAAACATTTCATTAGTTTATTTAACAAATGCTAGTCAATGATAAGGGCAAGGATGGATCTATATTTTGAACTTAAAGTTTGAAAATTCAAGTGTTATTTCTACAATCATGGATTTAACCCAAAGCAAGAAATGGGTAAATTTGACTAGGGCCAAACCCTTAGGGTTAATGTAGATTCCAGCTATTAGGGCAAATTATTCCATTTATATGCATTTCATTGCATAAATAGAAACTAACCAAAGCGAGTCCCAAATGAAGGGGAAAATTGCAAGATATGTAATTTTTGCAATTAAATTTTTCCCTACTTTTATTTATGTGTGAATTATCATGAGAATGTATGTCAAAATAAAATCAAGTAGCCTGACATAGTACATTTATTTAAACACTCATAAAAATGATATATATGTCACTTCTTGGAATACGCTTCTTTATAATGAGTGATCCATCTTGGAAAACTACAAAACAAAAATTTAAAAAAATAATGAATAACATCATAGAGGCATTTAAAACAAAATTATTCCATCTATAATTGAAAGAAAAAGAAAAAAGAGGAAAGGGATGAAATGTATTTTTCTCGTGGTGGAACATTGATACAAGATAAGGAAACAAACAAATATATATTACCTTGGGATAGAAAAAGTAATGTGGTACTATTTGAAATAGCCTTTGATTATGTAATTATTCCTATAACTATACTTAAAAAAAGAAATTGGGTACCCTTATTTGCCCCTTCAAATTAATTTCATGTAAAGAATGCAATTAATTTTTACGGGAGTAAAAAAATATTTGAAATTAATTTAATCTTGGAGAGTTTAATAATTATGTTTAAGGAATATAAGGATAGCATCCTTTGACACCATGAGAAGATACTAAAGGCTAAGCTCCATGGGGACGCGTCCCCTGCATTTTCTACCCATTTCCCGTATCGGGTACGAAATGAGGATGCGGGGACGGCTAGGAAACGTCCCCTAGCAGTCCCCTTTTAGCCTCGAAGTACTCGGTACTTACCGGGTACTTTTTCTCACTGGTAGGGGATGTAGGGTACGGCTAGCCATACCTGAAACGGCCCAGCCGTCCCTCGTCCATACCGGGTACGGCTAGCCGTACCCTACGCCCCAGCAAAAAATCAAATGCATTTTTAAAAAAAATAAAGTTTTTTAAATAAAAAAAGGTATGGGGGGGCCACAAGGGACGCCCCAATGTACTTAACCTAATTTGTGCCTTATATGTGGCCTAAAATGAGAAAAGCAACTCATTTTTACTTCTTGCCTTGTGAAGTGAAGCATAGCAAAAGGAGAGCAGCTGAGTGAAGGAGAGAACAACAGTTTGAAGAGGAGCTTAGGGCATCATTTCCAGCATATTAGACGTATGTTTTTCATATTTGTTATGTATTTGTTATTTGTTTTTAATTTTTGCAAGATTTGTTTAAGTTTTTCAACACATAGGAAGGGCATTTAGTGTTTACTTTCTTTTTTTTTTGAACTTGCAGCTCTTTGAAATCAGAAACTTCATAAAATTTAGAAAACAACCATGAGTAGCAGCAGTGATAGTGAAAGTGAGGATATTGAAATCCAAATGCAAGAAAGATCTCAAACTCAAAGAACAAGAAATAGACATAGAGGTAGTGCAACTGCAAACATTGGGGGGTGTTCAGAGAGTGGGAGTGGAGTAGGGTCAGCAAGTTCAAAGTCAAACCCATTTGAATGTCCATCTGAAATCCTCAAAAAATGGACAAAAGGCCCATTTAACCCCAAAAAACCTCTACTACAATTTGCAACAAGAGTTGATAAAGAGAAGAAAAAAAATTCGGGGGGTAGTAGAGTATGGGAGTGTCATTTGTGCCACAAACAATATAGGGGCAGCTATACGAGAGTTTATTGCCATCTTTTGTGGATTGGTGGTCAAGGGGTGAAAGGGTGTAGAAAAATAACCCAACAACAAAAAATTGAGGCAACTAGATTGCATATGGAGGGGGAGGCATTAAGTAAAGGGGTTTCAGTTGAGATTTTATAGCCTAGTATGGGAATGCCTACACCATCACTAGATGTTGCTTCAGCTTCTCACTCTCATGTGGGGGATGATTCTACTAGAGGAAAGAAAAGGAGTATGAATGTTGCTGATATGTTTAATGTTACAGTAAAAGATGGGGCTGATTCCTCTATTGCCAAGTTTTTTTATGCTAATGCCATACCATTTCATGTCTCACATTCACCATATTTTAAACAAATGTGCAAAGATATTGTAGTTGCTGGTCCCTCATATGTTCCACCTGGAGAAACTAAGTTATGCACCACCTTTCTTGATAAAGAGTACTCCAAGGTGAGTATTTTGATGGAGGATATGAGACGAACATGGTTGACAGATGGCTGCTCCATAATCATGGATGGGTGGACTGATATCAAACATCAGCCACTCATCAATCTTATTGTCACTAGTACAGCAGGCTCTTATTTTCTTAGAGCTATAGATTGTTCAGGAAAAAGGAAGGATGCAACCTTCCAATTTCAGATTTTGAGAGATGCTATAGAGGAGGTTGGAGCCTCTAATGTTGTGCAGGTATGATTTAATTTGATTTTCTTTCATTCTTATTTTTTATTTTTATTTTCTTATTAGTTATTTAAAATTTTCATTTTGATATCTATATTCTACACTAATCTAGTAATCGCATATCAACTTGATGATATGCCATTGCTAGGTAGTGACCGATTCAACCCGTGTGTGTAAATTAGCTGGATTGATGGTGGAGAGTGCTTATAAGCACATTTTTTGAACCCCTTGTTGCGTGCATGCATTGAACAATACCTTGAAGGACATTGGGAAGATATATTGGGTGAAGGAAGTGGTTGCATAGGCTAGAGAGGTGCAAATGTTCATTTGCAACCATCAGACTTCACTTGCTTTGTTTAGAACATTTTTGAGGAAGGAATTCCTCAAGCCCGTGGAGACTAGATATGCCAGCTACTTCATTTTATTGGAGAGGATGCTTGAGGTCCAAGAGGCTCTACAATTAATGATGGTCAATGTAGAGTGGGGTAGATGGCAAGAGTCAAGCATAGCGGAGGGAAAAAGGGTGAAACAAAAAATCCTTGATGATGACTGGTGGTCCACA
Source organism: Sequoia sempervirens (assembly GCA_007258455.2). NCBI lineage: Eukaryota > Viridiplantae > Streptophyta > Pinopsida > Cupressales > Cupressaceae > Sequoia > Sequoia sempervirens. The sequence goes on along the minus strand of VDFB02269019.1, from coordinate 82,432 downwards.
ATGAGGTAAGAAAATTGGCATTGCTGATTTTATTATTTATTTGAATTATTAAATTTTATTATTGCTGATTTTCATTTTATTATTTAATATTTATAGGCTAGCAGCTTACCTGATTCTAATTTTTGTAACTTGTTTGCACTTGCAGTTATGTATGCTCCTTCATTCAGCCTATTGTGCAAGTGATTAGATATGCTGATACTAACTCTCCTAGCCTTGGAGAGATTTATGAGACCTTTGATAGTATGCTTGGACAGGTCAAACAAGCAATTTATAGCAAGGACCCTTCTTTGGCATTTTATGAGGAGCATCTTAGGCCCATTGTGACGTGACGGTGGGACATTATGAACACCCCGCTTCATATGGCAGCCTATGCTCTCAATCCGAAATGGTATGCACTGAGGCCTGGGAGAGTGGCTCCATCTCATGATGAAGAGGTGAAAGAAGGCTTCATGAGGGCCCTTACAAAAATGTATACTTCAGAGGAATCTACCATACTTCACACACAATGGCTTGCATTTACCAATCTTCATGGTCCAACCTTCGGCAAACCAGAGGCGAGGATGGATAGAGCTACATTGGCTCAAACTGACCCTATTGGATGGTGGACATGGCATGGGAAGGATGCACCAGAGTTGAGATTACTTGTTGTTCGCCTTCTTTCACAGGTTGCCAGTTCCTCTGCTGCAGAGAGGAATTGGTCCACATATAGCTTCATCCAATCAGTCAAGAGGAATTGCCTTACCTCTAGATGATCGGAGAAGTTGGTGGCAATACACAGTGTTTTGCACTTACAGGATCGCCAGTCTAGTGAGTATCATCAGACTCTAGCCTTACGTTGGGATGTTAATCCTAAAGATGCTACATAGATTGAGGAGGAGGATGCACATGAGGAATTGGTGGGTGTTCCATTGGTTGAGGCAGATCCTTCTATTGACATGGACACTGACACTGACTTAGACTCAAGCTCTGATGGTGAGGGTGATGCTGATTTAGACCTACCTTCTGTTGATTAGGGACCATGGACAGCGATATATTTTCTTAGTTTTATGTTTATCATGTCATTTCATAGTTGAGGCTTGGAGCCTTTGGGCATTTTGGTTATAATTATCAGACTTTTATATGATATGTATGCACATTTATAATGAAAAGCATTTGAACTTTGTTAATTTGTTTGTCAATTCTCATGTGAAATCTCAATTCAAGTCTAATGGTATGTATTAAGCTTATACAATGTCTAGAATGAATGCTTTATCAATGTTATGCTATGAACTTTTGAAATTTCTTTATATTTTTAAAAAATTCCCTTTTTTCTTGTCAGTCATCCCCTAAAAAATGACCCAAAAGTACCCCCATACCAGAAATTCGTCCCGCCATACCGAGTACTCCCCGTCCCCGAAACCCCATGGAGCATAGACTAAAGGTATGTTCATGAAAACATATATAGTGATAGGTAGTAATATACCCCCATTGTTAACCCCAAATTTAATGCTATGAGAAGGGATTATGTAAGAACATATAAGTGTGAGTTATTGAATCATGTTAAACTTAATATGGAAGTATTATCATCCTAAAAATTAGTAACATAAGATGGCTTGTTGTTAGTATGTAATGGGAATAAGCATAGAGTCACAAAGTGTGAGCATGGTAATCATGGAGGATCCAATAACATCAGAGAAAATACCATATTAGTAAAAAACATGATCAACAAGAAAAATCATAAGCATTCAAATCATATGGACTAATCATGGAAGTATATCTCATCAATAAAGTAGAATAGTGGCCAATGCAATAAAAGTTGTGCCCTCCAAGTATGAGACACCATATAAATAATGTACAATTGATAAATATGTAGAGCATGAAAGCTCTAAATTGTAAGAAAAATATTCGAAGGATCATCTTCCAAAAAAAATTCTTTATCCAAATTGTGTGGATTGTGAACATTCTTAAGTAATTTACTGCCAATATGATGAATTGCTTTTTGTGAATGTACTTGATATATGCAGAGTCATTGTGGGGCCATTTGTTATATCTTTCCCTTTTACCTTTGGAGTAGAGTATGTTTATGCCTTTGAATTATTTGTATTTTTCTTTGGGACCCATATGGAGGTAGTACCATTAGAAGAAGTGATAATGGGATTGTCAAATTTTACATTCTTGTTCATACTTGGAGGATAGCCCGATGAATTCTTCTTTTTTTGATATATATGAAGGATGCGAGATAAATTAATCTTGCTTCACTTATGGGGAGGACAAGAATTGTAGGTTATTTACTGTGCTCAAGAAGCCTCAAGGCAATGAAGAGGGATTCATGTGCTCCTTATCTTGTTTTTCAATTTATTCTTGTTCTTGGTTCCTTTACTATAATGCATATTTTATAACTTTCAAATTGATTCTTCTATTGACAAAAACCCTTATCAAGCTCTCAAGAGTTGTTTCTCATTACACCTAAAAGAGGAAAGCCCTTGATAATGTACAAGATGAGACCAAGTCTGTGAATTAGAGAAAGAAAAATGATAGCTCAAAAAGCCCTAATTTTGTTGGGGATATGGGGACTATTGATATTTCAGATGCAAAAGGGTAGGTTAAAGGTAACAAAGGGATTGGGTAGTGTAGTGTGAAGACTTCGAGGGGAGAAGATTAGTAAGGCTTGTGAAAGCCTCTGCTTCTATTATTTTGAAATATTTTAAAGGTAAGAAACTTGTGTTTGATAATGAGGATGAATTTGAGGATGAGGATGTGTCTAGGGAGGAATTCTCAAATGAGGATTCAGAGGAGAATGAGTTGGATGACTATGAGGTTGAACAAGGGAAATATGGAGAAGACTTTGAGGAGGAGGAGGAAGGGAAAAACAAGGAAGAAAAGAGGAAGGAGAAAAGTAAAGAAGATAATGTTGAAGGAGGTGAGGAAGATGAAGATGAGGAGAAAGATATGTGTGAGGAGAATATTTTTGTGAATTCTTTTCTAGGTAAAGAGGGTGGTGAGGAAAGTTGATGGTAGGACTTCTTCTCTAGGTACAAAGGGGGTGAGGAAATAGTTTAGTGATAACTTTAAGTAATTGCCCTTAAAAAAAGATATTAAATCTTGGTGAATCTTTCCCTTTTTTAGGAAAATATATTAATTTCTATTGGCAAATCTTTTCTTTTTTTTGAAAAAAATAATAATTTAATTGGCAATTTTTTTTACATTACTAAAATTTTATAGAAAGTTTTGGAAAATCTTGAAAAAATAAGAAAATGCATTAATTATGATGGAGAATCCATCCAATCTAAAAATAATTCTCATGGAAAAGTAGGGGCCCAAGGGTAGAAATTATCGTTGGTTTTAAGGGGTAGACTATAATATTACTTGCCACCATTGTTTTAAAATATAATATAATGATCCTCATTATATTTTGCGAGGTAAAATGTACCCATGATTTGTAATTCTCATGCGGCTTGAAATTTCTTTTAGATAATTGATTTAAAAACCCTCATTGTACTCTACGAGGTAAAATGTACCCACAATCTATAATGCTCATGAGACCCAAAATTTTGGGCCTCATGAGCATTGCATTATAAATTGTGGGTACATTTTACCTCATGGAATACAACAAGGGCCATTATATTATATTATAAATCAATAGTGGAAACTAAAGATTAGAAATATGCTCCTAAAGAAAATAATAATTCAGATATACTATCATTGGTGAATTAATATAGATTTCTACTATAATTTATAAAATTTAGGAAAATTTGATCTAATCATGTATCAAATATTGTGGCCAATTTTTGAGTTAATTTTTTTAATAAAATAAATTCTTTGGCGATTTAAATATGACTATAATAAAATTTTGTAAAATTGTGGCGATTCAAGTCACATTATAGCTTGAACTATTAGCCAATTGGCGAATATTAGCCACTAAAAAAATCACTAAAATAGTTGTTGATAGGGAATATGGTTTTGATAATAACTTGGACACTCTAGGCACTATCAAAATTGAATTGACCAATTTTCATAATAGAATGAGGTAGATGGAGCAAAAGTTGGAAGGAAACAATTTATATGAGAAAATGATGAAGATGGAAACTTCCCTTGGAAAACTTATTTTTGTTACTAATGAAGAAGGTTTTGATGGTAATAATTTTTAGCTATTGAAAAATTAAAAACAAAAGAAGTAGGGTAAATAAAACACCACTAAGGGGGTGATAAACAACAAGGACGTGATGCACAATCAAGAGAAAAATTCTTGGGAGGTGTCTCTTGACTCCCTATTAGAAGATTGGAACCTCATTTGTTAATGTTATTTCTGGCTCTTTGGAGTTGTTTTTAGTTAGGTTAGTTATTTTTTGGTTTGGTGGTGTTGACGTTTGTTGGGTTTTTGTGCAAGCATGCATGCTTGCTTTCTGTCCTATTGTTTTAAGTTTTTATTTTAAGTTGTTTTTGTTATGAACTTATGGGATTAGGGCCCTTTCCTTGCTAATCTAATAAAATAAAACAAGTCTTCTATTTTATATTATATTAAAGTATAGGATCTATGAGTACATCATTAATGAATATATCCTCTAATTTTTGACAATATGTAATGGACCATAATGAATATTTTATGGTATTTGAACATTATAAAGTGTAATTAGTGGAGTGCAAGGTGGAGAAGGAGGTGTAGCATTAATTACAACTACTCACACAAAGGCATGTCTATGCACATCATCCACATTATCCTTCTCATGTATTCTAGTATCATCCTCCAAATTATTTATATGATTTAGAAAGGGGTTTGTGTAAATTTTTAATTTGATTTATAGGTACACCCAAATAATTTTCATTATTATTAACACCTTCAACATGAATCATTTTTTAATATGAGGTCTTGCACCTTGTTCTTGAGGCCCATGTATGATTGAGTATGATGACTTTTTACTATATGTAGGTTGAAAATGCCATTATACGACCTAAGAAGTGCTTTGTTGGGATCTAGTGGATATATCAAAAGAAGAGTAATCAAATTGAGCTCAATTATTAGTATTTGAAGAACACCATCCAAATATTCTCATAGTTTTGTGAACTTTTTAGGAGTGATTAGTTTAAATGAAGGAAAATTAGAATTAATAACAACTTGATTAACATTACCCTTTATATCATTACCCTTCAAAAAATATTTGATTTTTAAAAATTACAAGGTTAAGATGATAGAGATGACACATATCTCAATGTATTTGATTCTAAGCATTTGGCCTCAAGATTCTTCAAGTGTGTATGTATATCTAGAAAAGAGAGGAATCTACTTACACACATTATTCTTAGTAATTAAAAGTAGTGCCTCAAAATCTATAATTTGTAACTCATCATCATTAAATTAGTACTTTAGTTTACCACAAAAATATTGAAACTTTCAAAAAACATAATCATTGATAAGCTCATGAATTTAGTGGGTGCACTTATTAAGATCATTCATTGTTATCTTCAAATTCATATTGATGTGAAAGTGCCTTAGAAATATAGTGGTTAAATCATGAATGGATTTTATTGAACTAGGATATAATGAATAAAATCATTGAATAGCATAATCCTTTAAGTTTTGTAGAAACAATTGTGAAGAGCTTATCATCATATACATAATCTATGCAAGCAATGATAAAAAGATTGTCTATAAACACTTGGGTCTCTTTTCCTTTATAGAGTTTAAATATAGGGGCCACAAACTCAACATGGAATAGATATGTAATTTCCTCAAATGATAATGGATGTGCTATGGTGGGTTACACACAATAGAGTAATTCTTATTGTTGCTAATTTCCTTCTTAAGAATGGCCATCCCTTGTATGCATGTGAAACAATGGAGTAAGTATAATTAGGTTGTGAGAAAATAGGTGAGTTAATGGCTATGGATGGATTAATCACATTATGAGAAATGTTAGTCATTAGGTGGGATGTAAAATTAGCATGAATCATGGGTTGGGAGGGAGGAATAGTATGTGATTGATAGGAATAGATGGTGTAACACTAGTGGCTATGTGGGTAGAAAGTAATAAATGGGACACTAGAGGGAATATATGCACTAAAAGATGCTATGGTTAATGGAGTAAAGTTGGGAGGTAGGTTGTGTTGAGGGATAAAGTTTTAGTGTGAAATATAGAGGGAGGATGGGTGGTAGTATGGGCTACACCAAGATAACAATGATGCTCATAGGAGTATAAGAGGTAGTTTTAGAGTTAGTATTTTGAGAAGAAGATATGTAGGGTGATACACCATTAGAGGAGGCCAATAAAGATCCAAGATTGTTTAAAATATCTATGTATAGTCATAAAATTGCACCCCTTGCAATTTCACATACATTCTTGCATCTGCTTTGGTGTCCATTCCCCTAGCATCTTAAGTAGGCTCATTTTAGCCCCTACATCAACCCTTTTCCCTTCTCAGGATGCTCTAGCACCCCTTTTTAGTAGCTACCCTTGTGCGTTAGCTTTGCATCAAACCTTATGCTTTTATTGTTCTTGTTGTTTCATAGCATGATGTGTCTAGACACTAGCACGCCTCACAGATGTATGTGCGCCATGCTAGCATCCGACGACCTTTCAACGTTCAAACAATCGTTTCTGAGCATGTTTGCCACTTTTCATCTACTTTGGTCGACGGTAATAGCTTGAGATTCCTTGTAACTATCCGAGAAGTTTCATTTTGCTTCTCTTCTCTCCTTAAATTCCATCTCTTCAATTGATTTTGGGTCTTCCTTTGCTCTAGATTCATTCTAACTTCATTCTAGCTTCTTTCCAGCTTTGGCTCTTGCAATCTCTCTTGCTCTCTTGTTTGCACAACTCTTTATAGCTTGGTTTAATAGCTTCAAGGACTCTCAAGCTCTCTTAGCAACACTCGTTGTAGCTCTCTTGGCTCTCACATCTATCTCCCTTGCCTTATGCTTGTGAGCATCCTGGGATTCTATATACCTTATCTATTGCATCCTTACTTTGTGATACGGGTTCTCCTCCTTGAGTAGGGATTACTTTTATCTCACCTCTTTTGTGATACAGGTTCTCCTCCAGCGGGGTTTACTTTTATCACTTATACTTGGTGGTGCAAGTTCTACTCCTAAAGCAGGTTTTGCTTTCACCACATGCTTTATCTATTTCAGTTCATTTCTCTCTTTCTATTTGGCTGTCCGTGGAGGTGGGAACACCAAATGGGGGTTTGATTGAGGCAAACCCCTATATAACCCCAACACTTTCTCCAGATATTATGCTCGTAGGTATTGAATACATTCACGTGCTGGAGGCTTCATCACTTGTGTGGCTGTGAGCATTTCCTTTCTTCTCCTTCTCTTTATCATTTCTATTCACTTCATTTCATTTCTATCACTCTTTGTTACTTTCTCACATTCTGTAAGTTCTTAGCAATAATCTTTCCTGTAGTCATTTAACTATTTTTTGTGATAAATTTGATTTCTGGTCTATACAGATGCTAGTGTACTAGAGAGATGCCAACGTGTCGTGTTGTCGTCCTAGACCCGCACTGTCGTCCTTTGGCCGAGAGCCTGTTAGTTTGTCTAGAAAACCTTCATGACCTACTCTTTCTAATTCTAGAACTCTCGCTGCTGTTCCTTGAGGTAGTTTAGGGAAATTCGTTGTGAGGCTCTCTGAATGAAGAGAACTCATGAGTAGTGAATCCTCCTCTAAATTTTGGTGAACTCGACGTTGAGAGGAGTATTTTTCAAAAACTAGGAATTTATTTACCCCTACTTGTAGGGTCATAACTTTTGACTTGATGCTTGGAATTCAGAACCGTTTGCACTATTAGAAAGGTCTCTAAGAGGACTAGTTCAGTCCCTAAAATATAGTGCCTTCGACAACTGAATTTTAGGGATTGACGCAAGTTCTGACCCTAAATTTTGATCTGAAGACCTCCGAAAACGCGAATTACTAGAACCTAGAAAATACTAAAAAATATGAAAATCTAGATTTTTGTTTTTTCTTAGTTCTATCATCAAAATGAATTTAATATCCTCTTTTATTAGTTTAGTTTTTTATCTTATTCAAAATGTTAATGATGTTCCATTTCATGCATGTGATGGTGACTTGGATTTTCCCATTTCACTGGTATCTTTGATCCTTCTCATAAAATTCCTCATGTTGGAGGATATTTTATTGCAAGAAGATAAAGTCATTTATACCTTTCTTAATATTACTCTACCTTCTCTCAATTCCAATGCACTCTCTTCTAGAGATGTTGCATTGGTGAATGATGAATCTCATATTTGTTCTGATGCACTCTCCTCTAGAGATGATGCATTAGCGCATGATGAATCTCCTTCCACATTTGATCCTATTTGGATCGATGTTGAGAATGTCTTCAAATAATTACTCCACTAGTTGTGATGAGTGTATAAATGTAATCTATGTCTCTGCTGCTCCTCAAAGGCCTAGGAATCCTGTCATTTACATTACCCCAACTAGTCCTTCTCCTAAAAGGATTTTTTCTATCGATGGTGTTCCATTTGATAGTGAATCTCCTGATATTCCTATGGATCCCTCTTATAAAGTGGTAACCCATACTTATGAGAATAGAATGAATAAACAACCAAACCTTCTTCAAGCTCCTAAACCTACAACTGAAGCACCTAGTGATTTTGATCTTGTTGAGCAATCTAGGGTTACTCTGACCAAGATCTCTCTATGGGACTTGCTTCAGTCTGCTCTGGTTTATCAAGGTATTCTTCAAGAATCCTTGCAAAAGATCCTCTTGCCTTCTTTCGCTAGGCCAGCGGATGCTAATGTGTTGATGGCATATATTCATATGGATTCTTTGAATATTATGTTCTATCCATAGGAACTTCCACCTCTAGAAGTATAGAAGCAAGAGGACCCTTTAATGATCATAGTTAACATTAGTAATATCATCATTAGATGTACTCTCCTTGACATTGGTTTAACACTCAATGTATGTAGCATCGATCTATTGCTTAAGATTAATATTGATTCATCTTCCCTTAATGCTTCTTCTGTTGGCATCCATGGATTCTGATGAGCCCAAAATATGCTCATAATTTGGGTATCATGGTGTACTTTTACTACTCTCACCTTTGTTGTTCATGGTTGTTTCAGTACTACTGTCACTTTCCCTTCTTTTCCAAAAATGAGCTACTTAAATAAGCAGTTTTAATTGTGATTTACAATGAAAACATGCGGTCATATTTGGAAAGTACCAGAAAATAATAAAGATTATCTGAGCAATTGTGACAACAGCATAAGGAAAGGTTTTAAAAGTGGATTATCCTACCCCCTACTTAAATTATGACATGTGTCCACACATGTATTAAAGAATAGGCGGAGATCAGGTAATAATGACTGATACAGACATAGTAGTAAATGAATAAAATGAAATAAATCAATGATGCAACAACAAAAGATATCGTGTACCTTTCAATAAATGCTTGTGCGTGCTGAGAAAGATGACAGCTTCGGCATGAGATGACAGTTGGGAATGGAACCATAATTAAGGGTGGTGTGGATGAATGAGGTGGATGGGTGACGTGGACAGATGAGATGAATGGGTGGAATGGATGGAAGATAAAGAAGTTAAATGTGGCAACAAATGGAAATGAAGAAAAAGGGTTTCCTTAAAAATGAAACCTTTATTATGAGCATGCATTTCAAAATTACGGTGAAGCTGCAGGAGAAAGGCCAAAACCTTTGGCTGCAGGAAGATTAGTGGCAAGATCTTGAACGAACTGCTGCATGAATTCTTCTTTTGATATTGGTTTATGGTACAATCAGATGAGGTGTCCATTAACCAACAGCTTGAATCTAATAGGATCAATTGTAACAAGTTGAACTAAACCATTATCAAATACATTCTCAATTTCATACGGGCCCAACCATCTGGTTTGTAATTTTCCTAGACTATCCTTATAGTGTGAGTCGTAAAGCAGAGCCCAATCTTCTACTTTGAATTTCTTTTACTTGATGTATTTATCATGCCACCTCATTCTCTGATTTTGTATCATCTCAGTGTGTTGCAGGGCATTCTTTCGGAGCTCATCTAGAGCATTGAGCTGCATGACTCTGTCCTTTTGTGCATTTGTTAAATCCATATCCATCTCTAATGTTGTTCTTAGAGTCTTATGTTCAAATTCTATTAGCATTACAGCTATTTTACCATACACCATTTCAAAAGGTGTATACCTTGTAGCAGTCTTCCATGTAGTACGGTAAGCCCATATAGCTTCTGGTAACCTTGTAGCTCAGTCTTTCCTATGCAAATCTATAGTTTTAGTCAAAATGGCCTCTATGTCCTTATTGGTGACCTCAACCTGGCCATTGGCCTGGGGGTGATAAGGAGTTAATTTCCTATGCCATATATTGTATTCATTTATTAAAGCTATGATAAGTGTAGAAGTAAATTGTGCTCCTTAATCTGTCATTATTTCCCTAGGGACACCAAACCTAGTAAATATTTCCTCATAGAGGAATTCAGCCACTTTATTATCCCTAGCATGTTTCATAGGTTTAGCCTCTACCCATTTTGTGACATAATCTATGCATACAAGGATGTAGGACTTACCATTGGAAGGTGGATCAATTGGTCCTACAAAATCTAGTCCCCATTTATCGAAGGGTGTAACTACAACTTGTGGAAATAGAGGCATCTCATCATATCAAGTTGGTCTTCCCATCTTTTGGCATCTGTCACATCTCTTGGTATATTTGGTTGCATCTCTATGCAGAGTTGGCCAATAGTAACCAGTATTTAGAATTTTCATTACTGTTCTTTTGGTAGAAAAATGTCCACCACATGGCTCATCATGGCTTGCATGCAGTATATCATGAGTGTCCTCCTCTTATACACATCTCCTCATAACTTGATCTGGCCCTGTATAAAACATGCAATCTGCAATCCAAGAAAAGTTAAAACTTTTCTCTACCAATAATCTCTTTTCCTTAGGGGAGAATTGAGGAGGAGTTCTTCCTATGGCTAGATAATTTGCTATATCAGCATACCATGGGTGAATAACCTTGATTGCAAATAGGTGCTCATCAGGAAAGGAGTCTTCAATAAGTGCAAAGTCATCTTGCCTTTAAATTCTAGAAAGAAAATCAGCAACCACATTGGCTCTACCTGGCTTGTCCACAATTGTAATGTCAAATTCCTGCACCAGCAACAACCATCTTGATAGTCTCCCAGATATTGAGCCCTTGTTCATGAGATACCAGATTGTTGCATGATCAGTGTAGAAAAATATCTGATAACTGGTGATATAATGCCTAAATTTATTGAGAGCGTAGATGATTTCCAACATTTCTTTTTCTATAACAGTGTAGTTTAATTCAGCCCCTTGCAGATTTTTGCTTATGTAGTAGAGTGCATGTTCTATCGAACCATCCTTCTACCCTAACACTGCTCCAATGGCATAATCTGTTACATCAATATGAATATGAAATGGAAGTGACCAATCAGGTCCTTTTAGAATAGGTGTCTGTGTAAGGGTGACTTTTAAATCAAGAAATACTTTTTCACATTCTTCTGTCCAAGAAAAATCTGCATCTTTCTTTAGTAGATTGTATAAGGGGCCTACTGTTTGGCTGAAGTCTTTGATGAATCTTCTGTAGTATCCAACATAGCCTATAAAGCTCCTTACTTCTTTTTTCTTAGTAGGAAAGGGTAGCTTAGAGATTACCTCAATCTTAGTAGGATCAACCTGAATTTCTGTAGCAGAAATATAGTGACAGAGCACTATTCCCTCCTGCATCATCATGAAGCACTTTTGACTATTCAGTGATAGGTTGTGATCTTCACATCTCTGTAGTACTTTCTTCAAGTTGGCTTGAGCTTCCTCAAATTTTGTACCATAAACAGTAAAGTCATCCATGTATATTTCCATGCAATCATATGAGATGTCTAAGAAGATACTTATGACTACCCTTTGGAAAGTTGCAGGAGCATTACAAAGACCAAAAGGCATAACTGAATAGGCAAACATTCCCCAAGGGCATGTAAAAGTAGCCTTTTCTTGATCCTCAAGAGCAATCTTGATTTAATTGTACCCACTGAAGCCATCTAAGAATGAGAAGTACTTTTTCCCAGCTAAATTATCTAGAACTTGATCAATAAATGGAAGAGGAAAGTAATCTTTCTTTGTTGCCAAGTTGAGCTCTCTGTAATCTACACATACCCTCAATTTTCCTCCTTTCTTAGGAACAATGACCAATGGGAAAACCCACTGACTATTTGAGATTGGGTAGATAAAGCCAGCTGTTAATAGTTTCTGCAATTCTTCTTTAACAATTTCTCTCAAAACTGGATTAATTCTTCTTTGAGGCTGCCTGACAGGTCTGGACTCACTATTAATATATATGTGATGTGTACAGAGTTTTGGGTCTAAACCTTTCATATCCACATAGTCCCATGCAAAAGCTCTGTGGTGGGTTTGCAGCATTGTGGCTAGGGCAGTTTGTTGAGACGAAAGCAAGTTATTATTAATATGTAGACAACGGCCTCGAGATACTTCTATTTGTTTGGTGAGATCATGTATTGAGGTTGCTGATAAAGGTGGTGTCTGTATATCACATAATAGCAAGTCATGATGGCTCTCAGGATTCAGTTGCTACAAGAAACATTGCTGAGAATGGCTGTCTGAAACAGATGGGCTATTCAAACCAAAGCTATACTGCAAAATGTGTAGAAGCAGGTTATCTTCACTCTGAAGTTGAGAAAATGGATCAGTTTGTAGCATCATTAACTGAGCTAATGAATTGACTTCTTCAGTTTCCTCTCCTAAATCTGGCGACATTGATTGAGACAAATCTGGCAGATGTTGTGCAGGTGGGTATAAAGCCAATTTCTTTCTTGACTGACCATCAGAAATTGTTATGTCTCCTAAACGACATCCTATAAGGGCATCTGCTATAGCTAACCAGGTTCTACCTAGGATAATAGGATATCCTCCTAAGGTTGCCTTAGTGGACAATATGGTGAAATCAGTAGGGTATTCCCAAGATTCAAGGGTAACAATGACATCTTCTATCACTCCATCAAGTGTAACCGTGGAACTATCAGCAAGCTGCAAGACAGTCAGTGTAAACCAAATATTTAGAATATTCAAACACTCCATAGTGTGTTTGGTCATTACATTAATGGCTGCACCAAGATCAATCAAAACATTTCGTACTACTTGACCATTGATATTTATTTGTACTATAGAACTCCTAGGGTCAGTATATTTTGGAATGACAACCTTCCCCAACATAATATCAACTAACTATCCTAGAACATGGATAGTTTGGATATCCTTTTTCTTTCTTCCTTATTTCTTTAAACAAGCCTCCCTAATGGTTTTTCTATAAATTGAAACATCTTTAATAGCTTGAAAAAGAGGAATTTGAATTTGTATATTTTTTAACTAATCCAAAATATCAAAGGTAGGCTCTTTGATGGTCTTGGGTGTAATAATTTGCAATCTCTGAAGAAAAGGTGGTGTAGCCCGAAGCTACATGATAAGTTCCTTAGAGGCAGTAGCTGATACAGGTGTATCTTCTAGAGGATCAATAGGGTGTTCAATTGCAGAGTCTGGAATCTCTGTAATTATAGGAGGTTGTGGAGTAGGGAGAGTGGTTCTAGACCTAAGATGGATATCATTGATATTCAGGGCATAAGCTAGCTACTGGTTGGCTTCTGCAGAATACATAGGTTGTTGTTGTTGCTGCTGCTTATTATTAGGATTTGACAATGGTTGAGTAGGCATAGGCTATGGTTTTAGAGGGCCAATATTTGTTGCAGGTGCTACAGGAGGAGGCATAAGGGCAGAAGATTGTGGCTGCTAAGGCTACAAGAATCCAGAGGGTTGGTGCTACCATTGCTGAGAACCTCTCAATTGAGGATTCTATTGCTAATTACATGTAGGTGGAGTCCATTGTCCTCTTGGCTACTGCCAACCTCCTTGAGGGGGTTGCCATTGAGGGCTTTAATAGTTAGGCCAGTATGGTTGAAGAGTATTCCAAGGTGGAGATGGGCCATATGTAGGTTGCCATTGGTTATTCTAATTAGAATAAGGATTACCAAAAGTCAAAGGATCTTGAGGCATACCTTGTCTTGGAGCTCATGGCCTCCTTTGTGCAACAAAGAAGATTTGGTCATCATCACCTTCTATCATCTTGAAATCAGTAGGTAACTACTTAGCCTCCATATTGGCCACCATCTTGCATTTGTAGTCACATTTCTTCTATCTACAATGTGGACAGAACTCAGCCAGAATGTCCTCAACCTCTTCATGTTTCTTGCAAGCTTGCATGGTATCCAACTGTGTTGCTATGTTATTTATGATATCCTGCTTGAAATCAGACAGCAAATTTGTAATCTCCATCCGTGAGACTCCATTGGAAGAAGACTTTCCGACTGTAGCTTGATGACCTCTATGCTTCTTCACATTTTCTTGGGAGTAATTGAGACATATCTTCTTGATATCATCCCAAGATATTTGGGTGATATCTCCTCCTCCCATTAGGTCTAGGGCATCTATACAAGTATCATTGATTCCCTTTAGAAAAAGTAATTTCTGAGATTCTTTATTAATAGTATGGTCTAAATTATTCTTCAGAGAAAATAGGAATCTTGATATATAATCCTTCAGGCTTTCATCCTCTTGTTAAATTCTGAATATATCATCACCCTTACTACCACTCTTACAATATTCCTTGTATTTCTCAAGAAATTTTGTTTGCATGGCTGCCCAACTATCAACAACACCCCTTCCCAAACTCATGAACCATCTGAGAGCTCCGTCCTTCAAGGTAGCAGGAAACAACTTCACTTTGTGAGCATCTAAAGTGTAGTCATAACTGCGACAGAGGATATCAAACTCAAAAAGAAGGTCTTTAGGTCTTCTGTAACTAAGCCATAGAACTTGGGAAGTAATGAACAAGGAATATTTTTAAGGTTGTCATTGTCTTGTTGAGCAACAATAGGGAATTCAAAAGCAGGAGTTCGATTAGATAGATTATGTGCCATGTTCACTTAACAGAGTATAAAAGCAAATAGATTTTCTTCAAGTTCTTCTTCAGCTAGGCCGAATAGCAAGTCAGCACACAAATCTTTAGCAAATGGGTCAATATCTAATTCTCCTTCATCCTCAAATAGGCTATAAGCTGGTTCAGTTTTCTTAGCAATGAATGATAGGTTAGGGAGAAATCTTCCCTGAGCGTCTCTTCTTCTATGCATGCAACAAGAGACATTACCCCATTGATCCAATAACATTTGTAAGTGAACCACCTCAAGTGTAAATTTATTTTCTTGCACCTGAATTTGTACTAACAAATTATAGTAAAACATAATTTTAGTATCTGACATGTTTTGTAGGTGCGCTTGTGAAGTTGCTTTCTAATATGAAGACTCCATAGTGTCAGTAGGGGAATTTTTTTCAAGGGCATGCGTGTGACAAATGGATGTTTGTGTAGCACACTATCGTCCTAACAACATTCCTATCTTTGGAATCTATAGAGGCCCATTATGTTCACCATTACGTATTTGTGCCTCATTGTTAGCAGTAGTTTAGTCAGTTATTCAAGTATTTTCAAATTCTTTTAAAATACCATTCATTTTTGTTCCATGCATAGAAGAAGAGACGCTCAGGGAAGATTTCTCCCTAACCTGCCATTCATTACTAAAAAAATTGAACCAGCTTATAGCCTATTTGAGGACGAAGGAGAATTAGATATTGACCCATTTGCTAAAGATTTGTGTGCTGACTTGCTATTCGGCCCAGTTGACGAAGAACATGAAGAAAATCCATTTGCTTTTATACTCCGTCAAGTGAACATGGCACGTAATCCACCTAATCGACCTCCTGCTTTTGAATTCCCCATTGTTGCTCAACAAGACAATGACAACCTTAAGAATATTTCTTCATTACTTCCCAAGTTCTATGGCTTAGTTATAGAAGACCCAAAGACCTTCTTGTTTGAGTTTGATATCCTCTGTCGTAGTTATGACTACACTTCAGATGATCACAAACTAAAGTTGTTTCCTGCTACCTTGAAGAACGGAGCTCTCAGATGGTTCATGAGTTTGGGAAGGGGTGTTGTTGATAGTTGGGCAGCCATGCAAACAATTTTTTTTGAGAAATACAAGGAATATTGTAAGAGTGGTAGTAAGGGTGATGATATATTCAGAATTCAACAAAAGGAGGATGAAAGCCTGGAGGATTATATATCAAGATTCTTGTTTTCTCTAAAGAAGAATTCAGACCATACTCTTAATGAAGAATCTCATAAATTACTTTTTCTAAGGGAAATCAATGATATCTGTATAAATGCCCTGGACCTGAAGGGAGGAGGAGATATCACCCAAGCATCTTGGGATGATATCAAGAAGATATGTCTCAATTACTCCCGAGCAAATGTGAAGAAGGGTAGAGGTCATCAGGCTACAGTGGGAAAGTCTTCTTCCAATGGAGTCTCATGGATGGAGATTATAAAGCCGTTGTTTGATTTCAAGCAAGATATCATAAATAGCATGGCAACATAGTTGGATACCATGCAAGCTCACAAGAAACATGAAAAGGCTGAGGCAATTCTGGATGAGTTCTGTCCACATTGTAGACAGAAGAAACATGACTGTAGATGCAAGATGGTGGCCAATATAGAGGCTAAGCAGTTACCTACTGATTTTAAGATGATAGAAGGTGATGATGACCAAGTCTTCTTTGTTGCACAAAGGAGACCATGGGCTCTAAGATAAGGTATGCCTCAAGATCCTTTGACTTTTGGTAATCCTTACTCTAATTATAATAACCAATGACAACCTACATATGACCTATCTTCACCTTTAAATACTCCTCAACCATACTGGCCTAACTATCAGAGCCCTCAATAACAACCCCCTCAAGGAGGTTGGCACTAGCTACAAGGACAATGGACTCCACCTCAAGGTAATTGGCAACATAACTCTCAATGGAGAGGTTTTCAGCAATGGTAGAACCAACCCTCTGGATTCCTGCAGCCTTAGTAGCCACAACCTCTGGCCCTTATGCCTCCTCCTATAGCACCTACAACAAATAATGGCCCTCCAAAACCACTGCCTATGCCTGCTCAACCATTGCCAAATCCTAATAATAAGCAGCAGCAACAACAACAACCTATGTATTATGGTTCCATTCCCAACTGTCATCTCATGCCGAAGCCGTCATCTTTCTCAGCACGTACAAGCATTTATTGAAAGGTACGTGATATCTTTTGTTGTCACATCATTGATTTATTTCATTTTATTCATTTACTACTATGTCTGTATCAGTCATTATTACCCGATCTCCGCCTATTCTTTAGTACATATGTGGACACATGTCATACTTTAAGTAGGGGGCGGGATAATCCACTTTAAAAACCTTTCCTTACGTCACTGTCACAATTGCTCATATAATCTTTCTTTATTATTTTTTGGTACTTTCCAAATATAACCGCATGTTTTCATTGTAAGTCACAATTAAAACTGCTTGTTTAAATAGTTCCTTTTTGGAAAAGAAGGGAAAGTGACGACAGGACTAAAAGAACCAAAAAAGAAAGGGAAAAGAGTTGAGTTCAGCTAAGGCAAAACTATGATTATGGGTGGTCAATTGGTAAGACATGAGTTTGTAGCTCATGAGTTATTAATGCAAAATCCTCAAATAGTCCAAGCATTCAACCTCTGTGGTTGGTTGAATTACTTTTTAAGTCTAAATACTTTCAATGAGGAGGCTGCAGGCAAATTTTTAAGAACCCTTTCTGAAGGAGAGGCTACAGTATGGGGTCTAATAGTAGTTGTAATTGAGGAAAGAATTGCAGAGGTAACTGAGCTTCTAATCATAGGAGAGAATTTTTCTTCACATGCTATCTCTGCAAGGGCAGAATTTACAATACCCACCGATGGACCCCTAGAAGTCTCTAAGCAGGGATGCAAGCGAGTGTCGTTGCCTCCTCCATATCTAGAATACACTGCTTTCATAATCAGGTATTTAACATGTGAAGGTTGTTTTTCTTACCTGCATTCTTACCATTTCAAATTGCTGAGTCATATGAGGCATGGGTTAGCTATTAATGTCTCAAACTTTTTGTTAAAATTTTTGGAACAATGTGCCCACAGAACCAAGAAGGGGAAGGATAACTCTATTGCCCACCATGGCCTTATAAAACTGTTGATTGAACGCTCTTTAAGAGATGTGTCACCTCTTTCCTAGCTAGAATTTATTTCCCAAAAGAGCCTGCAACTTCCAGAACCCCCTAGGGCACTTATCCCACAACCTCAAAAAAAGAAAAAGGAAATAGCATTTACCAGTAGGAGAATAGGGCAAGGGTCATCTCATCCTGCATCACCTTCTCCTGCAGCTCTCACACCAGATTCCTCTGCCCGGGTGCAAACTAGGTCTACCAGTAGGAGGGAAAAAGGAAAAACAAAGGTAGGAGAGTCATCTGGGGCAGAACAAACCCCAGAGTCTCACCCTCGTCCTCAGAAAAGGAAACACTCTTCTCCTACATAATCTTCCCCTGCAACAATTTCTCCTACAGTAATGCTTGTTGCCGTCACCAGTTCACCATCATCCTCTGATAAGACCGAATCCTCTCGGCAATTCAGAAAGAGGAAAGCTACGAGAGCACCTCTGGTAGCTGCAACCTTACTAATAAGAGGCTCAATAAGAAAATAATGTAAAGTCTTCCCTGCTTCACCTCAACCTGAGGTTATTATAATTTCAGAAGAATCTGTAGAGTCTAAATATGATGTTTCTCAGAATGTGTTTGAGAGTGCTATACAGAGTCCATTTTTTATTCCTGAAGAAGAACAAATTGAGACAAGGGAAGTTGAGCATAGTGAAAGGGGGGTACCTAGTCTCGATGACTTGGCTGCTGCGGCTATACAAATTTTAGAGGAAGTATAGTCTTCTCTACTGCAACAATATGAATTCATCTTGCAGCAACAGGAAGAACAGCCTGAACAATTGGAAGTGGCCAAAGAACCTTCATTACCCCCTGCAACTTGTCAAGCCATTGTTTTCTACAAAAAGATATTTCTGATTGAATTTTTGGAATATTTCAAAGCCACATGGAGACCGGTTACATTGAAAACCGTAAGTTTTCGCCACCTAGCTAAGACTGAAAGGAGAAAATGTATGAAATGTTGAAGGTAGCTGGTCAGATCATGGAATGTAGACCACCACCTAGAGTTTATGCTCTATGCCTCAAGGAACATTTTTTGTGGTTTTAGCTAATGAGAATTTCTAGGAATCTAGATCCTATTATTCACACTACTAAAGAATTCTATGATGCATACCAGGCAGCTCCCAATTGGCTAAGGAATTCTTTGTGCGAATTTTATTTACATGGCTTTATAATTCCCTCTGAAATAGAGTGGAATCCTCTTTTGTACATTGGCGACATCCATTTGAGATCACTTATATCTTGGGTGGAAAACAAAACGAATTATGGCAAGCAATTGGAAGCATATGAAGAAGTCGAAAGGAATGAGCCTATTCCATTACGCCCTGAGAGTTCAGACCCCTATACACTGTTGAAAACCTGGTTTACTATAGCATATGGCCTTAATAATGATACAGTCAAGGTGAAAATATTCAATCTCAGAAAATAGGTGTATAATGAGTTTCAAGAATAGACATACTCATTTTGGAAGCTCTCATACTCCAGGATTGAGAAGAGATGGGAGAGGTTGACTGTTGGGTTGAGAAGGTCTGAGCCTCACAGTCCCCTAAATTTCACGGCCGCTCTTAGATGATCAATCAAATACATTTAGTTGGGTCTTCAAGAGAGGTTTGAATTATGGTTGCCCTTAACATTTCGACCTCCTGTGCTAATGTGGCCCCTTTATCCCTACCAAGCTACAAATATTAATGAAGATACATAAGCTCGTAGGTATGAACGGTGGCAGAGTTTTAGAGGTTTTTATTACAAATTTGGAACTCCATTTCAGAGTCATGCTTCAACCACTAATTTCAGAGAAACCACCAGGAAGTTTAATGCTGGAGGACTAGCATTAAGTTAAGTAGGGGTAGATGATAAGCCCAAAATATGCTCAAAATTTGGGTATCATGGTGTACTTTTACTACTCTCACCTTTGTTGTTCATGGTTGTTTAACTCTTTAAGAAACCTTTTATTGAGGGATATCCTATAGCAATACACTTTCATGTTCTTGCAGCCTATCATATTGATATGTTTATATTTATTACCTTGTTTGACTCCCCAAATGACTAGTATAATGCATGTAGTTTTTGAATGATGAAATAGATTTAAATATGTGATTAATGAATGGATATTGTGTATGTTCCATGCGTCTTTTCTTTCGCATCGGTTACCTTGTGTTTCACAAGTTGTTAAAGAAAGTATGATCGAGTCAAGCACAGCTGATCTCAGCCTTGCAGTAAAGTCCATTTCTTGCACGACTTCGAGGAAGTTCTGGCGAAGGCTCTTTGACCGAAACTGTTGGAAAGGAATTTAAATGTCAATAAATCTGGAAAGAGTGGAGTGCTAGATTCCCTCTGGATCGAGTTGAATGGATAAACTCATTTATGAAGTCTGTTCCTCGATTTCGGGATACATTTTACATCCACGTCTTTCTCTGTTAGGGTTAGTTAGTTAGTTGTTTTTCTTGATTTAAATAAGTGTTCCTCCTGTGCTGGTGAACAGAAGGAAGGAGAACAAGAAAATAGGAAATAGATAGAGAAGCAGATTATGTAATGGTTAGAGTCATAATATGAATTAGAGTTTTTGTTAGTTTTCTGAAGCAGAACAATTGATGTAAATGATTTCACATTATGAATAGAAGCTGATGGAGTTCTAAGTACAATCTCTTGTGTAAATTAGTTGATGCTTGCTAAGGGGGCCCACTTAGTAAGTATATGTAGGAGAGTAGTTGTTTACCCTTTGTTAATTCAATATATTTATATATGTGTATATATATGATTGTGTATATATATATATATGTATATATGTATTAATATTCCAAAATATGATACAAAAGACCAACAGTAAATATATTCAAATGTATATATATAATATATATATACCCAAAAGTATATATATATATGAGTATATATTCAAAACCTATTTATCACAGCGGGAAAAACAAATTTCCATATCAAAATCATAAAAAGATACAAAACATTTTCACAGACCCCAATAGTTTTCTTTCACTGGTTTACTATAACTGTTAAATCTCAAACAGGTTTTTCTTTTACAGAGCACCTATTTAGTTTTATTTTATTTATTTATTTATTTTTTTGTTACAAATTCAGAGAAATCAAAATAAGAGAATGGAACCTGAAGTCCTACATTTGTTGAAGACTTGTTGAAGCTTTGATTCCAAACAACCTTTTCGAAGAGCTCCCCTCTCTTCCTTCAAAACTTCTCCACCAGATTTCCTTGCTAAATCCTCTGATCTAAAATTTTAATTCAGAAACAACCTTTCTTCCAGCACAATGAAAAATAAATAGATTCTATAGAGAAAACCAGAAAGATCCAATTTCTAGAACTCAATATTTTCTTTTGCAGCTTCTATCAATCTTCTCGTGAATGAAAAATCTCACAATTTTGCTTTTAATAAAAGATATCTTCTTCTTTTTGAAAACTCCATAAATCAAAATTAAAAGAAGTTTTCTAATTTCATTCTCATCTTTATAGCCAAAACTCAACATTCATTGGTCCTTTTCTTCTTCTTTTTCTTTTCTTGATTTTTTTCCTATTTAACAACACTTTTTGTTTTAATTTTTATTTTGCAAGTTGCACTTGCAATTCACACAATTTAATTTATTTAATTAATTATCCTCAACATGCTATTTTTATTAATTTATCAAAATACCAATTTCAAATAATTTAATTTACACCTTTCCATTTATTTATCTTTAATAAATTACATGACTTATAATTTAAAACTTTTCATATTTTAATATAACTATTCCAATACTATTATTACTTTTATTAAAGTCATTTAATTATTTAAGTGACATCATACTACACACCAACATAAAATAAATATCAAAAGTACACTCACACAAAACCACTATAATAAAATACAAAAATGACAAAGGTCAAAGATGCACAATACCACTAAACAAAAAACGGGTTGACAAACTTGGGACGGGGTGACTTCCTTGTCATCTCCGTTTCAACTTCATGCCTGTTGGGTTAAATTGATGCTCGCCTTGTCCTACCGAAGCAGGTGAAATTGAGACTCTATTCCTGAAATTCCTGCATACAAACAAGGTTGTGTACAATATGTATATATATAATCGAAAGCATCACATCATGAGAAGGAATTGCAATGTAGCAGGACACTCGTAAACAAGTGGTGCTCCACTATCCCCTCACCAAAACTATACTAACAATTACAACATTAAATATAAAGTAACATTGCTAAACCAAATTGATCACATCATATCATCATAAAATAATTAATAATCCACTGCATCACAATATACTACTGAAATCAAATTAAACATCTCCAAACCAAATGTAACCATAATGTGATATCATAATATCCATGTCATCAAATGAAGTAGCATAATCATCAATCAGTCTAAACTATCCAATCCACCAATCCAACCAATAAATAGTAACTATCACAGTCTCAAAGTATCAAGCAAAAGCATAGAAAGATAACAAGTCCAAACAACATGAGGGGTATTACATAATATTGGACCAAGATAAAGAACGGGATTGACATTCGTCGCCATTTCTCATGTAAAGTCTTTACATGGCCTAAGAATTATGCCACCATTCACATATGACCATTATGAAAACATGAAAAAGGGTAGACAACTTGCCAAAAGAAAGGTTGAAGAAAATAGACTTAAAAGTTTAGAAGATAATTGATGAAATATATTTTCATCAATTTTGTTTCAATGACTATACTCAAATTTCTAAATGTAATGTATTTATATGATTTTATGTGTTATGGTACTTAAAAATTCTTCTATGTTTAATGCATTGAAAATTCAACAAACAAATGTTCCTAATGTAAAACATCTATGATACTTTTCAAATGTTTCTAATGAGTTGTAGAAAATCTAAAATTCATTTGCTACCCATGTGGATTCTTCATATTTCACCACATAATTTTAAAAATTGGTATGTTTCATATGCTTCTCACATATTCAATTATTTTTTACTACTTGAGTTTAATATATTTTGAGTTTCTTTGATATCATAAATTTGCTTAATGTTTAATCTCTTATATGCAATTTTCTCAAAAGTTGAAAAATATATATTTTCCCCTATTTAATACTAATGTAAAAAAAAATAATGATTTTCCTATAGGTGAGGAAAATGTCACATAATGTGCATACATCATGTGTGTCCATTTGGTTATTGAAGTATCACTGTCGTCTTCCATTCAATGTCCTTCGTATAGAGGAGTTGAGTGCCCGTTATTGGTTGAGAGAGAAGATGGTCAAGAAAATTATCAATAATGAACTAGAAAACAACCAATTTTTTTTAATAATTATGCTATGTACTTTAACTTTCTCTATGAATCCAAGGTGAAAATGAAATTGGTTATAAAATTTAACAATATTCATATTGAAATTGTAGATTTTTGTGACTGGTCAGTTCACCTATACCATTAGGTTTGTGATCTTTACCTTGCAGGATGCATTTGGAAGGTCACTATCAGGCCAACAGTAACCATTAAAAAACATAGTCTATGTGATGAGCTCAGTATTAAATTCATGAGATTTCTTAAAGGGAAATCATAGATTAGTTATCACACGGGACCACTTGAGGAATAGTTACTTGCTATTTTAAAGTTCAACTACTCCATCATATTCACGATGCATCAGGTCATTCCATCATTCAGGTTGTTACATGCACACTATGGGATACCTACATTGCATGCCGTCAAGTCCAATGTGACAATTAAAGTTTGAACTATTCTTCACGATAGTGATAATGCACAGTTACCAACTTACACAAATGGTTAAAAAATTGAAAGTATTTTTGAAATATTATTTAACAAATGTTTGGAAAATATTTATACATTTTATCTATGGCTAAATTCAATTTCAAAAATATTTTAAAAATATTGTTCAAAACTTATTACCAGTGCATAAATGTTTAACTAAGTGAAACTATTTTTTTTTAACAAATTAAAACTATTTGTGTTCTAATTAAATGGAAATAGTTGATGTTGATATTATCTTTTCTTATATACAAGTTGGTAGAATTTTAAGTTAATAATTATAAAAACTAAAATCAAATACTTACAAAGTTATCATTAATAAAAACATTAAACCTTAAGTTTGGGGAGGAATTCCACTAAGTTTTAGTGTCTAGCATTATATATGGCAATTGAAATAAACAATGATGGAAAATATAATGAAATCATATATATTACTGTGGAAATGAATGTTAATGAAGATGTAAGCATTTTTTAAGATACCTATTTAACAACAATTAAAAAAACTAAAAATTATCTATTATACATAAATTTTATTATTTATTAGAACGTGTTAAAGAAAAACTATGTTATATTATTTTTTGTTAACAAATTGAAAGTATGTGTGTTCTAATTTAATGCAAATGGTTGATGTTCATGTTATGTTTTTCTATATATAAGTTCCTATGATTTCAAGTTAATCTTTATAAAACTTAAAAACAAATACTTACAAAGCTATAAATATTAAACAACTATTACTTCTATATTAAACATAGATATAAGAGTAAACAACAACTACTTTTATATCAAACATAGATATTATTATTAGAATGTGTTAAGGGAAAAATTATACAATTGCAAGTGAATTTATTATTAAAAAAATAAATTACATCACATTATGAAATTAAATAAAAAATACCCTTAATGATAAAAAATATGCGCCTCAAACAAAATAACTTTCGGTTTATTTTATATATATTAATATTTAATATATGTATGCTAGTATAATATATACTAGTTGAAATTTTAAACTATTTTATTATATTAATTATTATATTATTTTTAATTATAAATTTTTAAAACTATTTAAAAGTGATGGAAGGGTTACGCTTGACAATTAGTTGGGCCCCTTTATTGTGAACTATATTCAAAAGTCCCACTCTTACATTGATGGAAACACAACATAAGAAAATAAGTTTTCCTCATGAACTGGAAAAATAGAGATGTCTCTTTCAGAATGCAGTCCACAAGCTTTAAAGTGGTTGGTTTTTCCTCTCCTTTAATTAGTCAGAAATTGAACAATGGGAAATGTTCAACAGATGGACTTTCAACTGAAACAATTTTATGAGTGAGAAAAACGTTCATCCATTTCTTATATTTTCCACCACCCAACAACACGTACTTGTTTGATCTCCCACCAATCCCATTATAGACTCCATTAAAAATAGGAAACCTAAAAAATAATGATAATATTTCTGACAAATATTCAAAACAAGTACAGTCAAAGATTTTCAAGTTTTTTCATCCATCTAGGGTTTTTAATTTTTGGGAATAAAAAAATGTTGTTTAGGATTTTTTCAAGGTCAATACAAAAATTCTGGACCCTGCTCAATTTGGCACTAATTCCATGCAGACTTCGATTTTGAGATGCTTCTACTTGGGATCGACCTAGTTTTTGGGCAATTTGGTAACATAGGAAAATTCTTACCATGATGTTTACCTAGGTTTAGTAGGCACCTCACCAAAAACAAAAAAATCTTACATACAACCTTTTAATTAAAAAATACATGTTGGATTTTACTGTCGAGGGCTATGAAATTTGTAATTGAGTTTAAAAATGTTGATTGGTCTTGCATGCTAAAATGGTAATAGGGAGTGATGGGCTAAAATGCTTGGAGAACATTAAAAATGATTAGTTTTTTATTAAAAGATCCTTTTCCATACATTTACATAATGTTAAAACTACTTTTTTATGGAAATATTTTCATTCGAGTAAATGTTAAGACTAAGAGTGTTTACATGTATTGTTGGAGATAAATATTAATTTTTTTATATAAAATTAGAGTGTTAGCCAAATCATAGTAGAATGATGTCCATACTAGTTATTCATTATGTTCCAACTTTTTTTTTTCATTATGCACTAACTTTTCATGGGCAAGGCAATTGGAAAGCAATAATTGTAGGAAGATTTTGAAACACATTGCAGTGGCATTGATTACCTGTTAGCAACATTTACTATTATTTCTATATAACACAAAATAAAAGGTTGACTATAAATATTGATCATGTCTCTAGTAGTCCAGTCATTATCACAATTCTTATTTACAATAGTAAATAATCAATCTACAAAGGCGCTCTACTAAAGAATCACATGCTCATTAATAACTATTCAATTCTTCAAAAAAGACAAAATTGCAAGACAGGTGCTTTCCACTATGTGGCACATGTTTTTATTCCCCTTCAACAAAACATTCATTCCATGTTTTGTATTCAGCAGGGTGATATTCAATATAGAGAATATGGAGTCCACACTCTTTGAAGCACTTTCAATAGTTCAGAGCTGAGAGCAACATCTTATATTATATTATAAATCCCACTCTAATATGTCCTCTTGCAATATCCATGTCAACATGGACTAGGAAAGCAATTGATGAAGACTCATATGACTTGTTCATTGGCTATAGAAGCGGGCAAGCAGCCCTTCTGCCTCATCTCACAACCTCTACTGCTCATAAAATTATGGTCGCTCGCTTTCCATCCACTTTATTGCAGTAATTACAAATGTTGCACTCCCTTTCCATAAAGTTCTAAATGACCTCCCATTACTCGTGTCTTTCAGTCTCAACCATTTTTGTTAGACTTTTAATTGTTTCCCACTATTCTTCCCACCTACCAAACCCTGTAAACCTCAATTCCAAAGCAACAATGAAGTTTAGGAGGAGCTCCAGGCATTCTAAACACCTTATAAATATTGCTCCTAGCAGAACAAAAATATTGTAATTGTTTTGTAATCAAGGCTTTCACAAGAGGGATGACAAAAGTTCAGCATAAGGCCACCATAAAGAGAAACCACAACCAATCCTTTCAGTTTCACCCATCTCAACTTTTTCATAGAGAGGAAGGGAACAAGCTACAACATCAAAGTTGAAAAAAAATATTTTCTAACTTCATCCGGATTACCTATTTTCTAACATCTTCTGGATTACCCTCTAAGAACTCTGCTATCACAATCAATGTAAACAAGTTGTTGAAGCCCTTGTTGAAACATAAAATTTATCTCATTCCTTTAAATCAGCTTTCCAATATTTTGCACTTAGTCAAATTTTCCCACTTAGTGTATGCATATTCCATTGTCACTCCTTTGTTTAATATCTCTCTACCCAGTTTAGGACTTTCTTAAGCCTCACAACTCCATTTCCAAAATCCATGTCCATTCCCACCCCTCACTCTACCCATTCATACCCATATACCATTATTTCTATTGTTCAATCTCATCATGAACATGGGTTTTCAAAAAAATCAATCACCACTGATGCTGAAAATCCCTTAAAAGCTTATCCAAATTTGTCCTCTATCCTGCAAGATATTGCTGATGCAAGTAGGGTCCAAGGAAAATACATGAGATACAATAGAACACACAAAACCTTTATGGAAACAAGCTTACTGAAGTTGTTGAACAAGGTGGATAGGCAGCAAGAAAATATTGATACCATAAATACTAATATTGACAAGCTTAATGTTATCATTCAAAATCATGAGAATATACTACAGGTAATCAATTCTTTGCTACTTTCAGAAAATGACAGGCATAGCATCATTTAAATCATCAAACACCATGTGGTTCTTCCAACTCTACCCAAATGCTAGCTTTTCAGAGGAGAGAGCTCCAACAATGTGGGGAAAAGAGGCCGAAAATGGACTACTATAGAGAGCCAGCAACAAATGTTCCCCAATCATTGGAAACCACTACAAAAGGATTGTTGGATTTTCTGACCTCGTCGCTACTAGGGCCAAGGGAAGCAATAGACTCTTCATGTTAGTCTTAATTTTTCTATTTAAAAGTTGCCTATTTGATGAAAAAGTAGTTTTGCCTCTCTCTTTTTAAGTCTCTAGGTGCACTCCAAAACACCATTTATGTATTATCTATTTATTTTCTCATATGTCATATCACTTGAACTATTGAGAATCTTGTGGTTTATTGAATGCAACTTTTTTGTAAAACTAATAAAGATGGCATGATCACAAATCTTTCTCCTTCATTGAATAAATTTTTCTTTTCTCTATCTATCTTTCTATTATTTTTTTCTTTATTCTATCAATCTGTCTATTTGTCTATTTAATCATTCATCCATCCATCCATCCATCCATCTCTCTATCCATAATCTAAAGTGGTGGGGAAAGGAGGTTTGACTGTTTCCTCATATCTAGTTTGTAGTTTAATCATTATTGGCAGGTGTATTACTGGAAACATGGTCGATGTTGAGTTCAAATTATTTATGTTGGTTACCTAGAGATTTCATTATTTTGTTTTAGTTCTAAATATACTTTGTTTTCATTGTACATGTAAGAATTGCATATATTGTTGATGTTAAGATAGTGCCGGGCTTCTACTTCCAGTCCAGATTTAATGAAGAACAAATTAAATGCATAGCCTAATGACTATTTAATTTGTCAAGGCAAATTTTGATGAAGAGGCACTTCATCATTACATACCATATAATATTTAATTATTATCAATGAGTACAACTTGATTTATTTCGCCACCCTTGAAGAGATATGATGCTTGGAGGCCGACATCTTGGTTCTAAGAGACATGATTCTTGTAGAAGGCCGACATGAAGATATGAGGAGATGCATCCTTTCCTCTCACTTGTATATATCAAGGTTGATCATTTGAAATTCATCACTCATTTCATTCGATATCCATTTTATTGTGTAATTCGTGAGTCTTCAAGTGTGAATACTTCAAGTACAAATCGAAGTATTGAAGAGGGCAAAGTTTATTATCAACAAGAAGATATATTATATTATGTGTGAGCATCAAGGCGTGGTGCCATTTCTTGGCCTTATATTCGACCTCATTGTAAAAGTGATCATTTTTTACATTCAATATATAAGTGATATATTGTTGTTGGGTTTTTCTCCCTCAAGAGGAGGCTTTTCCCAGGGTATATGTTATGCTTATGTGTCTGATTTTGAATTAAATTCTGAGTTTTATATGTGATCATAAAACTAACATGGTATCAAAGCAGGTATAAGAAAGATCATGATCATATTTATTCAAGCAGCCCTATTCTCCACTCTTATTATCATCCCTGATTGCATTGTCAAGATGGTGAACGGGCTCAAGATCGAAGATAGACTTGAGACCACATCAAACTTCAAATCTTGGGAGTTTAGAGTCATGCTCGCTTTGGAAGAAAATGAGTTAGCTAAGTTCATGGAGGGAAAAATTCTCGAACCAACCAATGAGAATGAGAAGTTACAATGGAAGAGGAATGTCACTAAGGCGAAAAAGATGTTGGTTGATTCTGTAAAAGACCACATTGTGCCTATTATCTCCAAGTTGAAAATAGCAAGGGATATGTTCAAGACCCTAGAGGATATGTATGAGATCAATAATACAAGCAAAGCTCTTGCATTAAAGCAACAACTTCATCATATCAAGATGGAAAAAAGAGATTTCGTCATCACATTCTTCATGAAGATTACCAAGTTGAGAGATCAGCTCTCTACCATTGGGCATTATTAATCTTGGGAGCCATTCTTTCAAGGTATCAGTGGGAGATCAAAACTTCCTAAGTTTAATCGATTGAGAGTAGATTGCATCCAAGAAGAATCAAGATTAGCTACAAGAGGCATTGGTCAAAGCTCTACAAATGAAGACATTCATGTACTTGCCACTCAATCTTCAAAGAAGAAAGGAAAACAAGGAAGAAAGGCTACTTCAAGAGGAATAGAGATAAAGGATCAGATGTTGCCCCTTCATCTAAGAAGAAGAAGGACCTCTCCTGCATTCAATGTTTTAGATGTGACAAGTTTGGTCACTATGCAAAGGATTGCCCAACCAAACCTAAGTAGCAAGCTTCAATTGCAGATGTGGGTGAGATCTCTCCGCATAAGGTTTCAAATGGTTTTCTATTCTATTTTTCTTTATCAAGCAATGTGCCTACAGACAACAACATTGGTTGATTGATACTGGTGCCTCTTGCCACATCACTAGATTTAGAGAGCATCTATCTGATTTGGTGGAGAGAGATTCTAGTGTTCAAGTTATTATTGGTGATGATGCACATTATTTTGTGAAAGGAGTTGGGACCTCCTCTCTTCACCTAGATTTCAGCATCTCCTTATAGTTGAGTGATGTTCTATTTGTTCCTGGTATCAAGCAGAACCTTGTCTCTATCTCAGCCCTAGAGGACAAGGGGTACCAAGTTGCATTCTCAGAAGGTAAAGTTCTTGCATGGCCAAAGAAATCAAGTATCGAGACTACTCGGGTGATTGGAGTTCAACATGAGAGTCTACAAAATTTGCACTTGCCCACTTCAGGCTTTGTTGCATGATTCATCAAGTTCGTGTGAACTCTAGCATAGAAGACTTGCTCACCTTCACTTTAGAGCACTACCAATTATGGAGAAGATGGTCTTGGGCCTTCCTAAACTTAACCAGGAGCATGAAGGAACTTGCAGAGGTTGCACATTGGGTAAGAATACTAAAGGTCCATTTCATAGTAGTGAGATTAGATCTAAATGTATTCTAGACCTTGCTCATTTTGATTTATGTGGTCCAATGTCTATTGCTTCTTTGAGTGGTTTCTTGTATTACATTATTTTCATTATGACTACTCTAAAAAGACTTGGATTTATTCCTTAAAGTCTAAGGAATCTAAGGAAGTACTTGAAAGATTCAACGAATTTAAAGCTCAGGTAGAGAACTTGTTTGGGAAGAGGATCAAAGTTCTGAGATCCGACAACGGAGGAGAGTACATCTCTAGAAACTTCTGTAACTTTTTCATTGAAATAGGGATTAAGAGGGAGTTCTATGTCCCTTACAATCCTCAATAGAACAGTGTTGCAGAAAGGAAGAACAAAGCTATTGTAGAAGTAGCCAAAGCCATGATTCATGATCAAGATCTGCAAACCTTCCTTTGGGTTGAACCATCTAGGACATCTGTTTATGTTCATAATAGAAGCCCTCACCGCATTTTGGAGAACATGACTCACGAAGAAGCATTCACAGGGTGAAGCTGGAAGTAAGTCATTTAAGGATCTTTGGTTGTCTAGTGTATGTTCATGTACCTAAAGATAGAAGGACAAAGCTAGAACCGTTTGGAAAGAAGGGAATATTTGTGGGCTACAGTGAGTCTTCAAAATCCTACAAAGTTTACATTCTAGGTCAAAAGTTGATTGAGATCATTAGGGATGCTACATTTGAAGAGGATGTTGCATTCAAGAGATCTAAGGGCATTCACATGGAGATAGACAATAAAGATAATGAGTCCCCTCAGGATATGGAAGTTGACCATACTCTTGATATTTAGAGGGAGGCTTCTGAACCTAAAGAAGATGATCTAGATGAGCCTTTGGAACCTATAGATGGGCCGAGAGACATTGTGATTGGTCGTAAGAGACCTCTTTGGTCCAGGAAAAAAATGCAGGAGGCAGAAAGGTTTGTAGCCCCGAGAGGAACATTCAGAGAAAGCAAGAGGCCTCACAAGTTTTCAAGCTATGTTGCATTGATGAGTCAAATCATTGAGTCAGAGCCTTCCAGTGTTAAGGAAGCTACTAGTCAGCAAGTATGGAGATATGTTATGGCTTAAGAGTATCAATCCATCCTCAAGAATGATGTATGGTACATCATACCTAGATGTGAAGGAAAATCTGTTGTTTCATCTAAGTGGCTCTTCAAGATAAAGCATGCGGTTGATGGGAGCATCAATAAGTACAAGGCTAGGTTCGTGGCTAGAGGATTCTCTTAGAAAGAGGAAGTAGACTATGAGGAAACATTTGCTCTAGTTGCTCGTTATACATCTGTTAGGACCACCATTGCTATTGCAACATCTAAAGGATGGAAGATACACCAGATGGACGTGAAGACAAAATTTCTAAATGGTGTAATTGAGGAAGAGGTATATATTGAGCAACCTAATGGATTTGAGGTTCATGGGAAGGAGTCTCATGTTTGTAGGTTGAAGAAGGTGTTGTATGGCCTTAACCAGGCTCCTCGTGCTTGGTACGAAAGAATTGATCGATACCTAATGAGCTTGGGCTTCTCCAAGAATGATGTTGATTCAAGCCTATACTTCAAGGTAATTGATGGTGAAGCATTAATCTTGGTTCTCTATGTTGATGATTAAATTCTTACTGGAGAAGATCACCTCATTATCAAATGCAAGAAGGAGTTAGCTTCTAAATTTGAAATGAAGGATCTTTGATACATGCATTACTTCGTTGGTTTAGAAGTAAGGCAGAAGCCAAATGAGATCATTCTGAGTCAAGGGAAGTATACAATTGACATCTCGAAGAGATTTGGTATGATGGATTGCAAATCCATGTCTATGCCTATGGAGACCAACTTGTAGAAGCTAAAATAGGTTGTAGCTAGTTTAGATCTGGTGGATCCCACTATGTATAGGTAGTTGATTGGATCGTTGATGTATCTAGTCAATACTAGACCAGATATTTGCTATGCAGTGAGTGTACTTAGTTCATGTGTAAACCAAGGAAATACATCTAGTTGTGGCAAAGCATTTCCTAAGATACTTGCATGGCACAATTGGGTATGGCTTGAGATATACTTCTGGTGTGGACTTGAAGTTGCATGGATATTTTGACTTTGATTGGGTAGGGTGTGTTGTTGATTGGAAGAGCACCTCTAGATGTTGCTTCAGTTTGGGGTCTGTGATGATCTCTTGGTGTAGTAGGAAGCAGTCTTCAGTGGCACTAAGCACAACAGAGGTCGAGCATATTGCAGCTTGTGCGGCAGCTCAAGAAGTAGTGTAGCTTTGGAAGCTCTTTGCGGGATTGTTTGGACAATTGTTGGAGCCGACTGTCATTCATTGTGATAATCAAAGCTATGTGAAGATTTATGTCAATCCAATGCTCCACGATAGAACTAAACATGTTGAGATCAAATACCACTACATCAAAGATGTGGTATTGAGGAAAGCAATCTAGTTGAAGTACATTAGCACTGATGAGTAGAAAAAAAATATTCTCACCAAGCCTCTCTCCAGAACAAAGTTTGTGTACTTTCAAGACAAGCTTGGTATTGTGGACAATGAAGCCCTAGCTAAGAGGGAGTCTCAACATCAGTGATTTTTAATGCATCTCTCTCTATGAGAGAGCTTTGAGGTGCAAGCCCTTATTAATGCATTTCTCTCTGTGAGAGAGATTTGAGGGTAAGCTCTTGTTAATACATTTTTTCTCTGTGAGAAAAATTTGAGGTGAAAGCCCTTGTTTCCACCCTCTAGGAGTAGCTATGGTAGATGTCATGTGTGTGACTCCATGAAAACATCACGTGAGAGAGTTTGTGATGATTTTATGGTATTTGTGCTTTTCACCTTCTCAAAGTAGCCACGGTGAACGTCATGATGAGATGATGACATCACGTTGAGTGATTCCATGATAGGAACTTGTGCACATTTACCATACATGGGAGTATCCATGGTGGTTGATATCATGATGAGGTGATATGTTCATTTTCCACATATGGGAGTAGCCATGGTGGTTGACATCATGATGAGGTTATATGTATTATACAGCTGGAAGTATTCCTCCCTAGCTGAGAGGGAGTGTTGATGTTAAGATAGTGTTAGGCTTCTACTTCCAGCCCATATTTAATGAAGAACAAATTAAATGCATAGCCTAATGGCTATTTGATTTTTCAAGGCGAATTTTGATGAAGAGGCGCTTCATCATTACATACCATATAATATTTAATTATTATCAATGAGGCTGACTTGATTTATTTCACCACCCTTGAAGAGATATGATGCTTGGAGGCCGACATCTTGGTTCTAAGAGACATGATTCTTGTAGAAGGCCGACATGAAGATATGAGGAGATGTGTCCTTTCCTCTCACTTGTATATGTATCAAGGTTGATCATTTGACATTCATCATTCATTTCATTCGATATCCATTTTATTATGTAATTCGTGAGTCTTCAAGTGCAAATACTTCAAGTACAGATTGAAGTATTGAAGAAGGTAGAGTTTATTATCAGTAAGAAGATATATTATATTCTATGTGAGCATCAAGGCATGGTGCCATTGCTTGGCCTTATATTTGGCCTCATTGTAAAAATGATCATTATTTACATTCAATAGATAAGTGATATATTGTTGCTGGGTTTTTCTCCCTCAAGAGGAGGGTTTTCCCAGGGTATATGTTGTGTTTATGTGCCTGATTTTGAATTAAATTCTGAGTTTTATATCTGATCATAAAACTAACATAAATGACTATAGGATGGGAAGGGATATTGCCTATGATTGTTGGTTATGTGATTTGCTTTGTGCTACCTCTTCACCAGATTTGTATCAGATCAATCTAGAACAGGTATATAAGCTTGAATATATGGATTTGTTTGTTTAAACAATAAGTGTTTCTTTCAGTGGAGTTTGAGTTTCCATTTTAGAATTTGCAGAATTGTGTTATCTGAGAAGATTTATTAGTTCATCATGTATAGAATAAATGAATTTTTTTTATAGTCTTATATTATTACTGATGAACAAATGTTACATTCTTTAATCAACAAATGGATGATTTAGCTAGTCTATTATTGGCCATTATGACATCCCACTGAACAATGTTTAGTCTTTTAAAACTGGGGAAACTTCTCTGGAGATGGGTTAGTGTGTTGAAATGACATATAACAACTGCATTATCATGGGGATCATGTACATTGAATTTTGAGCTCAGGTTATTGGAATGGAGATCCTTCCCTATCTTACTGCTAGACCATTGTTTGAACAACTATAGTTTATAGTTTTTGTTTGATAGCAATTTTGTATTTATTTAAAATAATGTATGGTATAGGTGCTAAAGACTCTAGTGCTTTTCCCAAGCAAAGTCTATCAATTTAGTTTATGCATAATATTAATAATTCTTCTTGTGGTATGGATGGATACAGTATCTTAGAAAATACTCTGATTGGGTGTTTAAGAAATATTTCTTTTAGATCATATTATAGAGCTTCTATTAAGGGACTCCTGCCCCACTAACCAAATAAAATACATGCTAAAAGGAAACTACATAAATAGCCTATAACTAGGTGTAGCAATATAAGCAACTTCCATAAACAGACACTATATTATAAATAGATACCATTCCATTACACCATGGAAACTAATGAAAAAGCAATTCTATTCAACCATAACACAAACAATGACATCCAAAAAGCACTAGACACTAACCATACATAGCACCTTAAGGGAGTTCCTGCACACCACCATGTCTCATCCCCAGACCAGGCAGAGGAAAAATCCAATGCTCTCCATCACAATTAATAACACATCTGCGTGCCATATTTATCAATTCAATCAGAACTTGCAACCCAACTACCCACTCCAAACCATGAAACCTATTACCTTTTACAGCTTTTGCACATCTTTAAGCCTACACAACATTTATATCATTCAAGACCAGCAATAAGTAATTTAAAGAACCCCCTTGTTTGGATTTATAGCCATATTCTTCAAAACCAGATGAGTAACTTTGTTAGAATGCATCCAAAGCTCTCACACTATAATGAACCTATTTATTATCTAATTATTAATTAACTATGCTAACTACTACAGAAAGAGTGTGACCCATCACTTGATGCATTTTTAACATCTATACAAGGATACCCTCTGTATTGCTGTAACATCATCATATATAGTATCTAAGACTAATATAGTAAATCATATATTCTTCCTTTCATTGTTTCAAGAAACATTGAAGCAGAATTTATCAGTCATTATTTTTTCCTTAATACAAGTATTCTGAAACCCTATCTTTGCCTAAAAGATTGAAAATATGCTAGAATGGGAGTTTTAAGGATCAAGGCATGGATTAAGGAAATAGTATCTCTTATAAAACTGGGAGCAATATCTGAAGGCTGAAACCTTGTATTTGTGATGGTTGAATAAAGATGAATAAGGCCTGGCACTGCATTCTTTGCTTGCATCTTGCAGGTGTGGAAAATTCATTGTGTGTTTAATCTGTTATAGAAATATTGCCTAACTCTTGGGAAAAGCTGTGAAGAGTTGTAAGGGTTTGTCAGTTGTTTAAAAAAATTATTTTAAAATTACATGATTTTAAAAGAAAACGTACGTAACAAAAATATAATTAAAAGAATATATATTATAAAGAGAAAAAAGAGTTTAAAAGAATGTTAAAACTTATAACCTTTAAGGAGTAAGTTAAAAAAAGACAAGGATGTTCTAAGAAAAACCTTTTGATAAGGGTTAAGTTAGGTAAATCAAACAGAAGAATATTTTGATATTAAGATTGATTGATTGACAGAGAGGAGGATATTCTTGTTGTTTGTAATTGTAATCGAAAAAAGGTTTGTGAATACTTTGTAAAGTTGTAAGTGCTTAAATAAGTGTAAGGAGGATTGTCAAGCTTAACTGTTCTGCTTTGCTTTTCCTGCTTCTTTCCTTATTTTCTCCTGCAAAGGAAAGCCCTTTTACAACATGCTTATGATGCATTAGCTGGTATGATTGTACTCAAGCTTTGCAGTTGGTATAGTATGCTGCATTTAAATGTTTTTTGTTTGAAAATAGGCTATCCTTTTCCCACTTTCCCTAGATCTTTTTTATTTCATCTGTTATTCTTTTTGGATAGCATGGTGAGAAATTAGATTCAGATTTATTTTTCAAGCAGTTTGGACAATATCAATGATGTAAGATGATCATGATTTATACATTAGCTATGAAGGTGAGATATGATTTTTGAGGCATTGTGAGTGTATCTAGCATTATAGTTGAGTTCTGTGGGAAGTTGCAATGTGACGGTCAGTATTTTGATTTCTATAATCTCTAAAGAATTCATATTGCTCATTCAATGGGCTAAGTTTCTTCTTTTCTCCTCTGAATTGATATGGACCTACTATGATACCTAGTCTAGACTCTACTGCATGTGTTGTCTGCGGTTCTAGTTTAAAAAATGAGTTAGTATGTTTTGGTGGAAAGAAAGGAAATGTGTGAAATGGGTATTGATTCTTAATGAATATGCTGCTACATGATAGGCTTGTAAGTTGTATGTACTTTATAGCCATCTTGGTTGAATGTTACTAGGAAATCTTGTCCGACGATTGTTGGGTGGTGAGGAATAGAGTTTTTTGACTCTTAGTAATGTTCCACTTAATATGGAGGCCCTAATCTGATGATTGTAATATTTATTAGTGGTTGAGATTTTTTGATTCATTTTTGTGGGTCTAGGATTCTTAAAATTATTTATATCTTTCCCAAAAAGTTGTAGGATAATTTTTCTTGTTTGAAAAATAGTACAAACTAGGGATTTTAAAAAAACATATAGCAAAAGGAGCCAGGTGGGAAGGTGACTAATGCCCAGCTACAACAACACCTTATTGGTTTTTACAATAAGTTGATGTATACAAAGATCAAATGGCTATTGGATATCCTATATCAAGAAGTCATACATGAATTTAAAGGTCCTAGCCAATGATCAAATTAGTAATGTAATGAAGAGTATTAAAAAAAAATAGAAGACACTATTATTAACAAACTGAGTGAAGTTCTTAAGTCTTTAACTAGGTAAAAGAACATACTTTCCTCTTGATTAGTAGAGTCATAATTTAAGCACAAAAACTTGTGGAGTATGAGTACAAATGTAGATGTACAAGAAGTTAAATATTTCCATGTGAATCTAAAAATCAGTGAGTAAGATGTTCAAAACTATTGGATGGAGAAAAGGTCAAATGAATATTGGAGTCCTAATGTTTGTGAAACAAATGTCAAGATTGATATTCGTAAGTATAGTTGTGAGGATCTGCATAAGGGTATTGATTGGTAAAATAAGATGCAATATTATTTCTTTTGAATCTTGTGGATTTGATGAAAAAAAAATGGAGTTGTGGGACTAAGTGTTGAAGGTATGTCCAAAAACTTGGACTTGAGTTGAACTTGGTGGGCCAATAATTTTGCACTTGACAAAAAATTGACAACTTAAAAAGATACTTAAGTTTACAAAAAAAAGCAAAACAAATTTTATGCAAAATACATTTACAAAATGTACCAAATGAGTTTATAAAATATTGGGGAAGTGTTTTCTATTAGATTTGAATACAAATAGAGTTCAAAATTGCATCATCATGGGAATACAACAATCCGTTGATAATTGTTATGAATTTATGATGAGTGTCTTTGAAAACCATCATCTTAAGTTGCATATCGAGGCAAGTTACAAATTTCAAGGTTTTATAATTTCCACTTCCCTATTTTGTTGAAGGGTCTACTTGCACTTAGTTGTGGCTCCTTGCTTGTCCTAGAAGGTTGTGCCTACAACAACACCATGGTGCTAGATGGCAATGACTCCTCCACTTCCTCATGTTGAACATCATCTATAATGATGTCATCCAATCCAAACTCTCTTGCTTTTGTTGCATCTACACCCTCTATAGCTTGCCTCTCAAAATCAACAATATTGTCCATTGTGAAGATGAAGGTCTTTTTAGCATGTGCGACTAGTCTAGTCTTTAAAGGGATCAATATCATCCAAGTCTATAAGATCTTATGCAAATATGTCCACCTTTCTTGTGTGAAGCCCAAGGTTGTCTTGTACAAAAATTAGGTTATTGAGGCATTGTTGAGTCAACTTGTTGTGCTTCTTCATTTGGAAGGACTGAAATATCTCTAGTTACACTTGCATTTAGAAGTGCTATAAGGTTGAGACAAAATTTTGAGGGATAGATTTTGAAGATTTGGGCTATCTCCACCTCAAGCTTCCCACCAAGAACTTGCAAATAAGATAATCAAAAGTTTGCAAGTAAGCAATATTAATAATTGTAATTTGTAACTTGTAAATATAAGAAAATACTACAATGTATGTTACCTGGTGTCTTGATGCATCTCCTTCATATACCTAGTGTTGAAGAAAAGAGCTTCCTAATGAGCATATGCTTATACAATGGACGGGGGAGGGTACGAAGGGGGTGAATCAGTATAAGATCTTTTTAAATTTTTGGTTTAATTAACCACAATAAAATCAATCATCCAACACCAACAATCACAAACACGATTTATGTGGAAACCCTTTGTAACGAGCCAACCCTTTGGTAAAATAAAAATTTCTAAATTTACATCATACGAGTATGTAAATGTGCTAACATGACATTGCAATAAAAAATTTCTTTTCTTTATTGAAATTCATGAACAAGATGCCATATCAAATTACAATCAAGATTCCATAATAACTTCACAAGTACATGAAAAACAAGAATACATACCTAAACATAGCTCCAATGAGCTTTAGAACTAATAGTAGTAAGATTGTTCAGGATCTTCCCTTTCAAATCTTAGTTCTTCAATCGCCTGCTATGGAGGAGAAGCATCACTTGGGAATTTTTCCACCAACCATAGACTTATAATGCGGTCCTCCGCACATCTATCATTCAATAGATGGCCCTCCCTTTGACGAAGATATTGGTTGGGTAACTGATATTGTTAACCAACTGAGCATAATGTTGTGTCCTACATAACTAGAACCTTGTAAACCTACAATCTCGAACTAGCATAAAGGATCACAATGAACTAACAGTGTAGTCTCAAGCATCTCATAGTCTAAGTGGATGTTGTACATTGCACTACTTTGGCCAAAGTGTTCTCATTTAGTACTTCGAATGAAGGTCATCTATCATAAACACTACTTAGGGCTGATTTGACTTAGGGCTATCTTACACTACACATAGGTTTTGTCCTTCATTGGATAATCTGTCATCCCAAACTGACCTACAACATACTAAACTACTAGAAATGAATTAGTGTAACAAGTAATTCACAAGTCCCCTCCTATACTAGAAATCTTTATCCTAGGAGTATCACAAGCTCTTCTAAGTTAACCTAATAACTTAAGTTGTTGATCTTTGCTTGACTCATGCTATCATTTCAAACCTAGTATACATTAACTAATCTAATCGATACTCTTGTTATATGGAGATCATACAATTAATGAAGAATTCAGCTAGAATGCATCTACTAACTTTGAACAATTTACTTCCTTAACACAACAAAATACAGTTCAGGAAACATTCCACTTCCTATGTACAGACAAT
The DNA here is from genome assembly GCA_007258455.2 of Sequoia sempervirens. Lineage (NCBI taxonomy): Eukaryota > Viridiplantae > Streptophyta > Pinopsida > Cupressales > Cupressaceae > Sequoia > Sequoia sempervirens. The sequence goes on along the minus strand of VDFB02269019.1, from coordinate 42,283 downwards.
AATTACGATTCAAGAAATAACTCTCTTCCTATGCACAGACAGATAATACAATTCAGGAAGTATTAATGAATAAGTTAGAATTAGCTAGAAGAAGAATATCCCATGCTTGTAGTTTGCTTTCCCACAGATTGTTGATGACATAGCGATTTTAGTATCTCAAGTGTATGTGAGCTCCCTCTCAAGAATTATCTCTTCCTCACACAGATTCAAGTATACAAAACTAGTAATTACACAGGGGTAATTATCAGCTGGCATATATTTTGGTTTAATACGCCTTCTTAATTTGTCACTTAGAAATGATGATAAACTGTTATATCAATTAGCTGGTAAAATATATGTAACTCAGAAGTATACAAGATGAAAGATGGAATTGTGAACTCAGTTTGCTTCTCAGAGAATGAGTGTAATCAGAAAGTGAGTGAATGCATCCAAAATTATTGAAACATAGAGAAATGTATGAATGAGTGCTCAACCAAAAAGTAAGTGTAAACAATGAAGAATGGGCAGCTATTTATAGAGCCTCAGCCTCAACGAATTCCTTCTAAAAAGGCATGTGGTTTGCCACCACAGAAATATGAAATATTCTACTCAGTGTGTGGCGCATTTTCACTCTCATACTCAACTTCAACAAGGTGAGCCAACCTACAAAAATAGAAAGTAAAATGAAGATCAATTCAATTGCACATGGTGAATTTGTGTCAATCGACACCTATAGGTTGTGTTTCTAGAAATGGCGCCAACTTCATAAAAAGGAAGGTGATTCATTTAGCAAGAAAAAGTCATTTGATGATTTGTGAACACATAGCCTATTTTCCAGGCTAAATCAACTAGCTTGTTGTTGCATTTGATGTATTCCATGTTTTAGATTTATGACTTGGTCAATCTTTTAAACGCCTTTGTGATTTTCCTTTCTACGTTTTCCTACAGGTGACACAATTTCCTTTGTTGTCATGTTAATTTGGATATCAAATATTTGGCTATTTCATAGTTTATAAACGCCTTTGATTTATTTCGATCCTCCCAAAATATATCAATTCCATATGATTTGCTTCCAAAGTTCAAATATGTTGATTAAAAAATGTTCCCCTAAATATTTTGATTAAGAGATATTTCGATTTGCATAAGATTGGGTAATAAAACATTTCAATTTCCATTGCTAATGATAATATTTCAATTTATTTGATTTCCATAGTTTGATGATCAATATTTCAATGAATAGGAAACAAGTCAATTTCCTAAATTGAGAATCAATTTGGAAAATAATTCGATTTTCAAAATTGAGAGATTGATAATATATATATATATACTATTAAATAATATACATATATATATATATATTTAAATACCACGATATAATATATATATATATAATGTGTTTTATTTTTCTATAATATATATACATATATATATGTATCCCACTATAAACATATCATAAGCCAGTCATCATATGCAATATGTATATATACACATATATATGTAAAATTGTAAGGCAATAATAATATAATATTATTAATATCCACATACTATAGGATGTGTGCATATATACATGTATATATATGTATATACCTCTATGTACATGTATGTGTAGGTATACCACATTGATGCATCTATATGAGCATATCCATCTGCCAACATACACTTGTATCAATGTGTATATACATATGGATACATGTATATATGTCCGCTTCCGTTTCACATACACCCATTTACGTTACCATCATAATGATTGTAATATCACAAGACAGATACATAGATAAACATCACTCATAAGGCATATAGAAGAAGACAAGACTCCTAATGCAAACATACATGCTATGGATGACTTACCTATAACCAACACAAACTGACTCAGTTCACTTAATCTATGGTGATGTGTGTGTATGCTCAGTTAGTTCACTTTATCGATTAACCTACCAAGCTCCTCTCCCGAGTGATACTTCGCCTCCCCTGAAGAATGGTCCATATACTTGCATCCACTGACACAATCTCATAGCAGTCAAATGTTCACAACATAAGCAATATACATAAACATCTCATGTTAGAATAACATAATTCAATAACCTTATAATGCAATATTTCACCATGGATAACATCAATTGAAGAAAAATTAAATGACACAATCATTTTATTTAAAAACACTCATATTGATAACAAGGAAAAGCATATTTTATTCATTCTCAGAATTCCTTTATAATCGTTTAACCCTATGCAACACTAATACATAGTAGCTATAAAATCAAGGTGTAACACCCTTTTGGGAGTAAACCATGACAAAACACTGCTTTATTGATTCTCTTACAATTTTAGTAGGAACCTACCTACTAGAGACACCAATCTTCGATTATCTTTGTATGCATCAACCCACTGGAGACACCAATCCTCACAACTCCCAGCAAGAGACACCAATCTCTTCTATAGAGAGGTGCCAACCTCTACAATATTTCTTCTAGTATAAATTTGCTCACAAATTTGCTACAACTTTTTCTCATAAATTTGCTACAGCGTCTGCTTTCAAATCTGTTATAAATTTTGCTCACAAATCTCCTTCAGATCTACTTAAAAATGCTTTTAAGTCTGCTCAAGTATGCTTCATAGGTCTGCTCTAATATGCTTTAGATCTGTTCAAATATGATTAATAAATCTGCTCATGTATAGAAAGATATTTGTTTATTGCTTGCCTTCATAACTCTTCATAAACTCTTCTTATATCTTCTTGAAAGGGGGTGATTTCATGAAAAGACATACATCTTCACAAGGGTGGCAACTCTTATTTATATGAGTGCCTCTTGATAACAAAACATGGGTGCTATATGTTGGATGTTGTGGTTGTGTTGTTGATATGTGGTTGTCATTGATGTCAACACTATTAGCATTAATTCATTAGAAGTTGTATATGTCGAGGATATTGAGAAAATTGTAATAGAATGATTTGCAAGTTGTTAGTGGTGAAGTGAAGTTCAACATGTCAGTAAGTTTTGTACATTGATGATCATAGGTTGTGGACTAAAGGGTTTGTTGTTGAGTGCATCTAGTTTATCCACATCAAGTTTCAGAGATCCGTGTGAAGATTTGATCGAGTTATGAAGATTTACATTTTGATGGTTTTTTTATTACTTCAGTTGGTGTTGTTGATTGAAGATGATACGATTTCAGTTAGTTCAGTTGTTGTGGATGCTTCTTTGGTGATTCATGATGTTTTTGGATGCTTCGAGATCATGCTCTATCTTTCTTGTACGTCTGCATTGATCGTTTGCTCGTGGTTGGCGATTTTCTCTTGCATGTTCATGTTTTTCTTGTTCTTGGCCGACATGGTGGTTATAGCGTGTTGTGGATCTTTAAGGGGTAATTAATTGAAGTGTTTTCACATTGGAGATGTTGATTTGGGTCTTCACTAAGTTGTGGCCGACCTTGGTTGATTTGTATTAATAATCTTTAGTGTTTCAGGCCAATAGTTTATATTCATTTTATTATTTTGTTGAGGCCAACTTGAAGGGATGAAATTTCTTATTGCAGATATATAAGAGTGATTGCTTATTCAAATTGAAGTGTGCAAGTGTATACCAGAGTGTGCTTCTATGTGTGTATGTGTGAATATTGATCTAAATCATTTGAAGGAAAAGTAGAGTGTGAAGAAGAGTGAACAAGAGTAAAGAAGTGTTCATGTGCTTAACTGGAACTGTGATCAGGCATTAGCAGATTCTATTCTATCAATTCAAATCCCTGCGGATGTAATCCGATTCTCTTTGTAAGACAGTGTGTCTTCCTTTGGGTAGTTAGCCCTTTCATAATTGAGCAGTGAGCTCTAGGCAGTGTACCTGAATGCAAGTGCATTCTCTATATTTTCATTTCTTATACTTTTAATAGGGTATAATCTTGTGGACTGACCTCCACCATGGTTTTTCCCCTAACAGGGTTTCCACGTAAAAAATCTTGGTGTTATGTGTGTTTTTGATGTGTTGATGATTTATCCTTTCATGGTTATTAATCAAATTTGAGAATAAAGTTAATAAGTTGAATAAGTTTTAAATTTTTGTGATAGGTGATTCACCCCCCCCCTCTCAGTTGTCTGCCCTTGTGTTGCCAATAATTGGTATCAAAGCAACTTCCTTGGAAGAAGTTTAACAGCTTGAGGTGATCTGAGATGATGACTTACAAGAAGGATAGTCCGAGATTTTATGGAACATTTTTTTCTTTGTGGAAGACTCGAATGGAATGCCATTTGAGATGCATTGGTGAACCTTATTGGAGCATTACAAGTAATAGGTATGTTATTCCTCAGAATGGTCCTACTACTTCTACTGAGATTAGAGATGTTGAGTATAATATTCGAGCTAAGGAAGCATTGTTGAGTGCCTTGACTGATTCTGAGATGACAAATGCTATGGATCTGAAGATTGTCTATGAGATCTGGAAAAAGTTGGAAACCTTGTATGAAGGTGATACTAATGCGAAGATTGCTAAGTTTCAGAGTCTGAAAGGAAAATATGAAAAGTTGAGAATGGGTGATGATGAGAACATTACTATTTTTATGCAAAGAGTGAATGAACTTGTGTGTGGTATTAGATGTGTTGGTGGATAGATAGACAAAACAAAGATTGTTGCTAAAATGCTTAGATCCTTGCCTGATTCTTACAAAGTTAAAGCTAGTGTTATTGAAGAGCTCCAGACTGTAACAAATGTAACCAAAGATATGTTGGTTGGTAAGCTTATTGCTTTTGAGTTGAGTGAATTTGGTGATGCCATTCCTAAGGTTGAATTTACATTTAAGGCTACTACTTCTAGAAGAGATAGACACAGATATGATTTGGGTCAGATTTTATCTAGAAAGACATTCAAGTATAAGGATGAAATCATACAGATTGAAGAAGAAGAAAGAGAGTTGGAAGAACTGGAAGCACTTATTGTCAAAAGAGTACCAAGAGGAAAAGGTAAGTATGAAGGAAAATTGCCTCTCAAATATTTTTCTTGCAATAAGATAGGTCATTTTGCATCAAGATGTCTAGAAAAAACTCCTAAACCAAGACATAACAAGCCTAGATTTCAAAAGAAGTGTTACTATGATGCTAATGAAGGCATGACAAGTGATGAATCTGATAAAGGAAATAGAAGTGATGATGAATGGGTATTTATTGCTATCAAGGAAAACAATCATGTATCTACTGAATCTGCTAGTTGTACAAATGTGGAGAAATCCCTAGTTGCTCGAGTTGAAGAGAAAGATGAATGGGTGATTGACAGTGGATGTTCACATCATATGACAGGAGATAAAAGTAAGTTTGTGAGCTTGGAAAAGTATGATGGTGGTGTTGTGAGATTTGGTGATAATACAGCTAGTGTGATCCATGGCAGAGGATACATTTCTCTTGATGGTAAGCACAATATTGATGATGTCATGTATGTGGAAGGCTTGAAGCATAATCTTTTAAGTGTTGGTTAGATAGTTGATAAGGGATACAATCTTCAGTTCAAGCATGGAAAGTAGAGAATATTGAGTTCTGAAAATGTAATTGCATCAGGTACAAAAACAAAAGGTAACATCTTTCACTTGAGTTCTTCTAGTAAAAATTGTTTGATTGCTCAAATTGATGAAATTTGGTTATGGAATAGGAGAATGTGTCATGTTAACTTTGATAATATTGTCAAGATAAGTTCTACTAAGGTTGTGAGAGATCTACCTAAGTTGGTGAAACCTACTAATGCCATATGCAAGGAATGCTAGTTAGGAAAGCAAACCAGAATTTTATTTTGAAGAAAACATCATTGCTCAAATGAATTGTTGGAACTTGTGCATACTAATCTATGTGGTCCCTCTAAGGTCAAAATTTTACAAGGTTATAGGTATTTCATGTTACTCATTGATGATTATTCTAGAATGGTGTGGGTTACTTTCTTAAGGGAGAAATTTGAAGCATTGAAAAAGTTCAAGACCTTTAAGGCTATGGTTGAGACAGAGACATGTCTGAAGATTAAATGTCTGAGATCAAATAGAGGTGGTGAATTCACTTCTGGTGAATTTAACTCCTTTTTGTGAAGAACATGGAATAAAAAGACAATTATCTGCACTGTGGACCCCTCAACAAATGGAGTTGTGGAATGGAAGAACAAAAAAATTGAAGATGTTGCTAGAACTATGATGTTGGAAGGAAATGTCTCTCATATCTACTAGAGAGAAGCTGTGAGTACTTTTGTGTACACACTCAACCAAGTACAAATCAAAGGTGATACTGGTAAGACCCCTTTTGAGCTATGGACTGGTCAAAAGCCTAATGTTAAATATTTCAAGATATTTGGAAGCAAATGTTATATCAAGAGAGATGAAGACATAGGAAAGCTTGATGCTAGGAGTGATGAAGGTATCTTTCTGGGTTATTCTACTAATAGCAAGGCCTACCGGTGTTACAATAAAAGATTGAGGAAAATGGTTGAAAGTGTAAATGTCAAGGTTGATGAAGACTTAGGTACACCATCTAGAACCTGTGGATATGATTTTGATGATCAGAATGTCAGTACAAACAAGGGAAAGCAAGTTTAGACTACAAATCAAGTACAAATAATTATAGTGGATCAGGAAAATCAAGAGGAATAAGAAACCAGTGAAGTTGTAGAAGAGAGAACACAAGATCTTGAAGTTGAAGAATAGCCTAAGAAAACTCCAAGGTATGTAAGATTGAATTATTTAGAAGATCAAATTATAAGAGATAAGAACAAAGGTTTCTAGACTAAGAGAAAGATTGTAGAAGAATATTGCTTCATCTCAAAGACTGAGCTTACTAGTGTGAATGAAGCATGTAAAGATGATCATTGGGTTGAAGCAATGAAAGAGGAACTAAAACAGATTGAGAAGAATGATACATGGATTCTTGTTCCCAAACCTAAGGATAAGAATGTCATTGGAACTAAATGGGTCTTTAGAAACAAATTGAATGAGCAAGGAGAAGTGGTTAGAAACAAAGCAGGACTAGTATGCAAAGGATATCCACAGATGGAAGGAATTGGTTTTGTAGAGACTTTTGCCCCTGTTGCTAGAATTGAAGATTTAAGATTATTTCTTGCCTATGTTGCTTACAAGAACTACAAGGTTTATCAAATGGATGTCAAGTCAACATTTCTAAATGGTGAATTGGAAGAAGAGGTGTATGTTGAGCAACCTGATGGATTTCAGTTGTTTGATAAGGGAGATATGGTATGTCAGTTGAAGAAAGCATTGTATGGACTCAAGCAAGCCCCTAGAGCATGGTATGCCAGATTGGACAAGTATTTGTTGAAGCTTGGATTTAACAAAGGTATTGTTGATAGTAATCTATATTTTAAGAATGGTAATAAAGATTCGATTGTTGAAGTCTCTGTTGATGATATCATTTTTGGAGGAGATGATGGTTTGTGTAGGAAATTTGCTAATGAGATGAAGAGTGAATTTGAGATGTCAATGATTGGTGAGATGAAATTCTTTTTGGGATTACAAATTGCTCAGTTAGATAAAGGGATTTTTATATCTCAGTCCAAGTATGTGAAGGAATTGTTGAAGAAGTTCAATATGGAAGATTCAAAGCCAGTTGGTACACCCATGGTAACCAAATGCAAGTTGACAACAAAAGATGATTCTCCAAAGGAAAATTAGACTAGATACATATCAATGATTGGTTTATTGTTGTATTTAACTCAAAGTAGGCCTGATATCATGAATGTTGTATGTATTGTTGCACGATTTCAAGTTGATCCGAAGGAATCTCATGTGACTACTGTGAAGAGAATTTTCAAATACTTGAAGGGGACAATTGACTTTGGCCTATGGTATCCTAAAGATGATGATCTTACTTTGAGTGCCTTTACTGGTGCTGATTGGGTAGGAGATGTAAATGACAGGAAAATTACTATTGGTGGAGCATTTTTCTTGGGTAAGAAGTTGATTTCATGGTTAAGTAAGAAGCAAAATGCCATTTCTTTATCTACTACAGAGGATGAATACATTGTTGTTGTTAACAATTGTACTCAAGTCCTGTGGATGAAACAAATGTTGAAGGATATAAGAGTTGTGTATAATGAGCCTATTGCTATATTCTATGATAATTCAAGTGCTATTAACATTTCTAAGAATCAGGTGCTACATTCAAAGACAAAGCATATATATATTAAGTTTCACTTTTTGAGAGAAAAGGTGAGTGAAAAGGAAGTCAAACTAGAGTATGTGCCTACTAAAGAGCAAATTGCAAACATCTTTACCAAGTCATTGCCTAAGGATAATTTTGAGTATCTCAGAGAGAAGTTAGGGGTGATTACCCCTCCTAATTAGAACTAAGGATGCATTGCATTGCATCAGTCTGTGCATTTCAAAGTCATATCTTGTTTCGGATTGATGTTGTGGAGGTTGCTACTCAGGGGGAGTAGTCAAATGTTCAGATGCTCAGATATGTGGTTCAAAGTTTGTGTGGAGCTTAGAAATCTTTGTCATTGATGTCAAAGGGGGAGAAGAGTCATGTGAAAAACTATGAATTATCTGAAGAGAAGAGTCATGTGGGGAGAAAAGTTGTGTGAAAAAGCTGAGGAGAAAATGAGTCAGAACCTAAGGGGGAGTAAGTGTCAAGAGTTAGTTGTGTTGATGGTGTTTTTCACGTCATGTGTTGCCATCAATGCCAAAGGGGGAGATTGTTGAATGTTGTGGTTGTGTTGCTAATATGTGGTTGTCATTGATGTCAACACTATTAGCATTAATTCATTATAAGCTGTATATGTTGAGGATATTGAAAAAATTGTAATGGAATGAATTGCAGGTTGTCAGTGGTGAAGTGAAGTTCAGTATGTCGGTAAGTTCTGTACATTGATGATTAGAGGTTGTAGACTAAAGGGTTTTTTGCTAAGTGTATCTAGTTTATCCATGTCAAGTTCAAAGATCCGCATGAAGATTTGATCAAGTTATGAAAATTTACATTCTGACAGTTTTATGTTGCTTCAGTTGGTGTTTTTGATTGAAGATGATGCGATTTTAGTTAGTTCAGTTGTTGCAGATGCTTCTCTGGTGATTTGTGATGTTTGTGGATGTTTCTAGATTGTGCTCTATCTTTGTTGTACATCTACATTGATTGTTGTGCTCATGGTTGGAGATTTTCTCTTGCGTGTTCATGTTTTTCTTTTCTTGGCTGACATGGTGGTTATAGCGTGTTGTGGATCTTTGAGGAGTAATTAATTGAAGTATTTTCACATTGGAGATGTTGATTTGGGTCTTTACTAAGTCGTGGTCGACCTTGGTTGATTCACATTAATAATCTTTAGTGTTTTGGGCCGATAGTTTATATTCATTTTATTATTTTGTTGAGGCCGATTTGAAGGGATGAAATTTCTTATTGTGGATATATTAGAGTGTTTTCTTAGTTGAATTGAAGTGTGCGAGTGTATGCCAGAGTGTGCTTTTGTGTGTATATGTTTGAATATATATCTAAATTATTCGAAGGAAGAGCGGAGTGTGAAGAAGAGTGAAGAAGAGTAAAAAAGTGTTTATGTGCTTAACTGAAACTGTGATCAGGCATTAGCAGATGCTATTCTATCAGTTCAAATCCCTACAGATGTAATCTGATTCTCTCTGTAAGACAGTGTGTCTTTGGGTGGTTAGCCCTGTTGTAATTGAGCAGTGAACTCTAGTGATGAGGGAGGAAACTCGAGACACAGAAAATGATGCAAACAACTAGAGAAATTTTATTATTGTTTAGAAAAAAAAATCTTACATGTAGAGGATCTCAAAACCTCGAGCTCTACCATACATGCAAGCTACAAAAATTTCAAAGAACTATAGAATTTCCCCTTTCGTACCATGCAAACTCTTTTCCCCAAATAGCTACCCAAAAATTAGAAACTAGCCCATAAATAGCCCTTTTTCAGTTTGGATCCAAAAACAACATTCAATTTATGAGTTTTGGCAATTTGACACCAAAAATTACAATTTGAAATTCAAAAATTGAGTCCTAATTTGAAAATTGGTAATTTTCCAAAAATCGGCCAACTTCCAAAAGCCATAACTTTTGATCTGAGACTTCGTTTTTTGAATCGTTTGAACCATTGGAAAGGTCTTAGAGTGAAGAACGCGCTAAAAAATGCTTTTCCAATTCTGACAATTTTTTAGCGCGTACGAGACTATTTAGTGCCTCAAATTGGACTCGAAAGGTTTTCCACGGCAAAAAGCAGAAACTAAAACTTGAATAACTTTCAAATCGTGAATGATCTTGACCTGATTATTTTTCCAAAGTGCTTATTTTTTCGTCCCGAACCTTCCCATAATTTTTTGTCTTCCCACGCCTTCAAATTCACACCTACTAAAAATAACAATTGAGCAGAAAAAGAAGAAAAACAGTTCTAAAAGTTGAAAACTCTTTTTCGATGAAAAGGGTATCTAGAAATGTAAAAACATCTACAAAAAGCTAACAAAAGAAACATAAATGGAAAGCATATTTTTGGGTGATGCAAGATTTCCCTCACACCACTAGATGCTCCTACATCAAACACCCAAAGTTGTTTGAGAAGTGACCCCATCATGTGTCAGATGGTTGAGGAAAACCCAAATGGTCAACCTCTACCTTAGACAACCAAGATGAATCTTCCACATTCCTTTCTCTCCACTTCACCAGATATTCTTCATACTACTTGTTTCTAGTACTCCTTCCCACCCAACTATCCAGGATTTCTTCAATCTCCTCCTTCTCTGAAGTAGGTGCCGGAATGTCACACTGTTCCATTGTTGGTACTTCCTTTGCGCCACCTTCATGATACTCTATCAAATCTGAAATATTGAACACAGGGGAAATGTTGACTCCATCCAGAAACTCTACCTCATATGCATTCCTTGAATCATGCCTCTTCAAAATTTTACAGGGACCAAAATTTTTCATCTTTAATTTTTTATAAGTTCCCATTGGAAACCTTCCTTTCCTCAAGTGGACCATCACTTCATCACCAATCTAAGAATCCTTATGCCTCCTCTTCTTATTTGTCTTAGCCTTATACTGCATATTCATCTTGTTAATATGTTCTCTTACCTTCTCATGTATATTCTTGATGTGCTATGCAAAGTCTTTGGCTTCAACACTTGTCTTCTTCTCTTGGTCCATCTTTCTCAATTCTAGAGTGGTCCTGGGATTGCCTCCATACACAATCTAGAATGGTGATCTACCAGTGCTTCTGCTAACAGAATTGTTGTAAGAAAATTTTTCCTGGGGTAAGATCAAGTCTCGTCCCTAGGTTTATCTCCTACCAAGCATCTCAATAAGTTACCCAGACTTTTGTTCACAACCTTAGTCTACCCATCAGTCTATGGATGGTGTGCAGAACTGAACTTCAATTTTTTCCACAAGGTCCTCCAAAAGTATCCCACAAACTTGGTATCACGATCTGAGACTATACTCTTTGGCAGACCATGTAGCCTCACCACCCCTCTGAAGAACAAGTCAGTAATGTGGACTACATCATGGGTCTTCTAGCATGGGATGAAATGTGCCATCTTCAAAAACCTGTCAACTACCACAAATACTGAATTATTCCCTCTTTGTGTCCTTGGCAAACCAAGAACAAAATCCATATTTATATCCTCCCATGACCTCTCTGGTATAGGTAAGGGTTGATGCAACCTTGTATTCTAGCTCACTCTTTTAGCCATCTGGCATACCTTGCAACTCTACACAAACTTCCTCACATCTTGTGATAACTAAGGCCAATAATAATGCTCACTGATAATGGCAATGGTCTTATCCCGACCAAAATTTCCTACCATTCCTCCACTATGCTTCTCCTTTATTAGGTTCTCCCTCATGGAACTCCTCAAAATACACAATTGGCTTCCCTTAAACAACATGCCATCCTGGATTATGAAATCTAGCCACTTTGTCCTGTTAACTATAACAGGCTCCTTGCAAGCTTTCCAAGCCTCTAAAAAATTAGGATCTTTAGGATACAATGTCTTGAGTTCACTAAACCCAACCACTTCAATCTACATATTCGTCAACAGTGTCTACCTCATGCTTAAAGCATTTGCAACCCTATTTGACTTGCCACTCCTATGCTTTAAAACAAAGGTATAACTATGCAAAAATTCAACCCATTTCATATGCCTTTGATTTAATTTTCCCTGACTACTCAGGTACTATAATGTTTGATAATCAGTATACAAAACAAATTCCTTTGGAAACAGATAATGCCTTCATTTATTTAATGCTTGAACTATTGCATAAAATTCTTGATCATATATAGAGTACTTTCTCTTTATATCATCCAACTTTTCACTGAAATAGGCAATGGGCTTACCTTCTTGACTCAACACTACACTCCAATGGCACAACCACTAGCATCACTGTCCACCTGAAACAACTTATTGAAATCTGGGAGGGCTAAAACTGGTTGCTTTGTCACCTTCTGCTTCAACAGATCAAAACTCTGTGCTGCTCTAGTGCTCCACTTGAACTCTTTTCTATCCCTTCTCATTGTTTCAGTCAGGGGTGCACAAATACTATTGAAGTTTCTAATGAAATTTTTGTAAAAATTGGCCAAACCATGGAAATATCTCACCTCAGTAGTAGTTCTTGGGGTAGGCCATTCCAAAATAACCTTCACTTTCTCTGGGTCCATTTTCAGACCCTCTGTTGAGACAACAAATCTCAACTATACTAACTCCTTTTTAACAAAACTACTCTTTTCAAAATTTATCAATAGTTTCTCCTCTCTCAACTTCTCAAAAACCCTAAGAATATGCATTAAATGCTCATCCAAGGTCTTACTAAAAATCAAAATATCATCTAAATACACAATGACAAAACTTCCCAAAAACTCTTTCAGTACCTCATTCATGAGCCGCAAGAATGTTCTCGGTGCATTGGTTAACCCAAAAGGCATGAATAACCACTTGTATAGGCCCTCCTTGGTCTTGAAGGCAGTCTTCCATTCATCACCCTCTTGAATCTGGATCTGGTGATATTCGCTCTTCATATAGATCTTTGTGAAGTACTGAGTTGCACTCAAATAGTCCATCAGGTCATCCATCCTTGGCAAGGGAAATTTGTACTTGATTGTTATCTTGTTTATGGCTCAGGATTCTATACACATCCTCCACTTCCCATCCTTCTTTGGTGCTAGTACTGCAAGTACTACACATGGGCTCAGACTCTCTCAAATCAAACCCTTTCTCAACAACTCTTGACCTTGTCTGTTCAACTCCTCATTTTTTGTAGGAGTCATTCTGTGAGCTGCCTTATTCAAAAAATTGTGTAAGGAAAGCTAAGGTGCATAAACAACTCTCCTAACGTCAAAAACCTCAGGGAAGAATGCAGAGACACTTTTAAATTTTACAATTATAGTCCAATTAAGATGCACTTGAAAACAATAACAGAAGCAGAGAAATAATCATACACAGATGAACACCAGATTTACGTGGGAAAACCCATATGGGAGAAAAACCCACCACACCAAGAGAAGTCACTTTGTATTACAGTAATGGAGATTACATACAGAGATCAAACTTATCTTTCTGATGTCAGTTTATAGTAGCATTTACAATGATCAACCTTGTACTGGAAACATTCAAGTTACAGTCTTCTCAGAATAGAATTCACACTAATACACATTAAACTATTCATCCAACCATCCATGGAACCGATCACAATCTTCCATCTCTGAGTATAACCATGACGCCCTTGTGTATCGAACTTCTTCTCAGTAATAGCCGCAACAATCCAACTGCTAGCGGTTCCCATTCGGCTTCTCTGATTGGTCAAAGTCACACCACGTAGGATGGTCTCCCAATGGGTCAAAGGCATTCAAAATGTATTCGCATGTCAGTGAGACACTAACCGTGTCTCCCTGATGCCACAATACTCAACCATTGATGTCGCCAAGAGTCATTGCTATCGGCAAGAGGTTCCACCGAGTTCACAAGATGTCACTCAGACTTCACCTTGTCGCTAAGACCTCATACCGATGATCATCACTTGTATCTCTATTCGGCAAGATCATCGTTTTCGATGAGACATCATACCAAAGTTCCAAAGTCACATAGACAAGAGTATTCCCATCAGCAAGACTATCATCCTTCGCCAAGAGATCATACCGAACCTTCATGTTATTCCAAAATGTCCAATAGTCAGCAAGACTTACCACTTTCACCAAGAGGTCATGCTGAAGAAATCCGATAACAAACACATGTTGCATTGTCGGCAAGACTTACCGCTATCGGCAAGAGATCTTACCAAGTCACCATGTCACCCCGATGAGCATCGGTGAGACAAACATATGTCGCCAAGACTTCACACCAAAGCCTTTGTGTTACCGTGAAGACTCCAAGTGTAGCTATCGGTGAGACATTCCATATCGGTAAGACTTCATACCGAAGCAAGCCTTTCGCCCAAGGGTCTCCTCAATGACTTCGGTCGCTATGAATTTCCCCAACACCGCTTGTCGCCTAGAGTCTCCTCGATATTCGATAAGAATGGCTTGTCGGCCAAAGATCTCCACTCGACAGAAGGTTACAGTGAACGCCACAAGTCACAGCGACAACACCAGTCGGCAAGATAGAAGTAAGGTCTTGACAACCTAAATATTTCATAAGGTTTCATAGCTGCTAGTTGGCCAGACACAATGAAGGTCACACCAACTTTTCCCTTTCAGAGGTTTCAGCCTTTGGGATTGAGGCACATATTTCCAACAAATTGGCTCCATGGATCAGGTCAATCTGATGACTAATCTTCCTCATTGGTGGTAAACCTTCAATTACGTTATCAGAAACAATATCCTGAAACTCATTCACTAATCCAGAAAATTCTACTGGCACATTCTCACTATCCTCTTTATCCATTCTAGGAATCAATGCATAACACATGCATAACACATACACTCATGCTTCATGCCTTCTAAAAATTTCCTTCCATCAACATAACAAACCCTAGCACTATTGCATACCTTTTCTTCAACCTCCTTTAGGGGTTTCAACTTATATCAGACTCCATCCTTCATCAAGGAATAAGTGTTTGCATGGCCATCATGTATAGCTCTCCTGTCAAATTGCCACGACCTCCCTAATAGCATGTGACATGCATCCATAGGGATGATATCACATAGTACCTCATCACGATAGCTCCCGATCTTGAATTTCACAAGGCACTGCTTATTGACTAGAACTTTGTGGTCTTTTTGCAACCAGACAATCTGATATCGATGTGGATGCCTTTCCCTCTTCAATTTTAGTCTTCTGACACCAGATTATCGGTGCTTCCACTGTCAATAATGACATCACAATATTTTCCTTCACATTTACACCTTGTGCAAAATAGATTCTTCCTCTGTTCTGGCTCCTTCTCTTTAGTCACCAGAGCTCTTCTAACCACTAGGGCTTCTCCCCTTTTAGCATCATCTGATTGTTTGGATTGAGCCTCCTCATCTGCATGCCCAACCCTACCCTGACCTTTCATTCTTTTGTCTATCCTTCCTTGGTGTTGTGGACATTCACAAGCTTGATACCCTTCTTCATCACACTAGAAACAAGTTCCTCTAAAACCACCTCTTCTAGACCCTTGTCCAGATCTACCTCATCCTCTACCTCTTTGATCACCACTATTTTGATCACGAGGGCAGTAGAATTTATCATTCTTCTGGTTTCAACTAGTACTCACATCTTCATTTTTCCTTTCATCCTCATTTCGGCTTCCAGAAGATCTTCCACTGCCCCTTCTACTTTGACCTCCTCATCCTTTTTGCTTGCTGTCAAATCTTTTATTTAGTTTCTCCTCAACTTTCAGAGAAAACTGGTATCTATCCTCAATGGTGGTCATTCTGACCAGGCTTAGCTCCTCTCGAATGCTCGTTCATAAGCCATTAAGATAACGGGCTACCTTCTCCTTGTTGGCCCCTGCATGGCCTGTTCTGATGATCATCTTGTGAAAATATTCTGTGTATTCTTTCACAGATCTACTTCCTTGCTTCAACCCTTGCAATTTATTCAACATATATAACTCGTAGTCCATTGGTATGAACTACTTCTTCAATTTCTCCACCATGCGATCCCAACTATTGATATTTCCTTTTCCTCTTCGATTTCTCTCTAACTAGACATCTTTCCACCAAATATTTGCATGGCCCTTCAACTTTGTTTTTGCAAACTTAACCCGATTTGGGTCCTCTACTTCTTCATACTCGAAATACTCTTCTAGCTCGTTGATCCAGTCAATCAACTCTTTAGGGTTCAAACTTCCAGAATAACTGGGAACTTCTATTTTGGGTTTTTTCCGATCTTCAAAATGGCCCTTATCGGCCACATTTGATCTTGATCAATCACTTCTTCTTCCTCTTTTACATCTGTATCTTCCATCTCTTCTTCTTCCTCTTTTACATCTGTATCTTCCATCTCTTCTTCATCCTCTCTTTCTCTTCTCCTTCCCGGGTTTAACTCTCTTCTCATCTATTCCTGCAATGCATCAATTTGTCTTTGGAGGGCTCAAAAACCCTCAGTCGCCAATGAATCTCTTCCACCAACTTTTTTGCCACCTCTTCCACCTCTGACACCACCATGCCTACTAGGAATCACTCTTAGAGGCATATTGAATATCTTGAACCCACAACCACAGTCCTGGTGCGAACTGCCTCACGATCGGCGATCTATCCACACGCTCAAGAAAACCCGCTCTGATACCACCTGACGAGGGAGCAAACTTGAAACATAGAAAATGATGCAAACAACTAGAGAAATTTTATTATTGTTCAGAAAAGAAAATATTACATGCAGAGGATCTCAAACCCTTGAGCTTTGCCATACATGCAAGCTATAAAAATTTCAGAGAACTACAAAATTTCCCCTTTCACAACATGCGGACTCTTTTCCCCAAAAAGCTACCAAAAAATTAGAAACTAGCCTATAAATGGCCCTTTTTTCAGTTTGATGCCAAAAAAAAGATTCGAGTTATAATTTTTGGTGGTTTGGCAACAAAAATTACAATTTGAAATTCAAAAATTGAGTCCTAATTCAAAAATTGGCAATTTTCCAAAAATTGGCCAACTTCTAGAAGCCATAACTTTTGATCCGAGACTCTATTTTTCGAACCATATGAACCATTGGAAAGGTCTCGGAGTGAAGAACGTGTCAAGAACCACTTTGTCAGTTCGGATGATTTATGGGCCCGTACGGGACCGTTTAGTGCCTCAAACTAGACTCAGAAGGTTTTTCAAGGCAAAAAGTAGAAACTGAAATTGAAACTTGAATAACTTTCAAACCGTGAATGATCTTGACCTAATTATTTTTCCAAAGTTCTTATTTTTCCGTCCTAAACCTTCCCATAAATTTATGTCTTTCCACGCCTTCAAATTCACACCTGCTAAAAATAGCAATTGAGCAGAAAAAGCAGAAAAATAGTTTTGAAAGTTGGGAACTCTTATTCGACGAAAAGGGTATCCAGAAATACAAAAACATCTACAAAAAGCTAACAAAAGAAACATAAATGGAAAGCATATTTTTGAGTGATGCAAGATTTCCTTCACACCACTAGATGCTCCTGCATCATCTAGGCAGTGTGCCTGAATGCAAGTGCATTCCCCATATTTTCATTGCTTATACTTTTAACAGGTTATAATCTTGTGGACTGACCTCCACCGTGGTTTTTCCCCTAACAGGGTTTCCACGTAAAAAAATCTTGGTGTTATGTGTTTATGATGTGTTGATGATTTATCTTTTCATGGTTATTAATTAGATTTGAGAATAAAGTTAATAAGTTGAATAAGTTTTAAATTTCAGTGACAACTGATTCAACCCCCTCCTCTTAGTTGTCTGCCCTTGTGTTGCCAACACTAGACATGAGTCAACCCACTTCAAAAATAATATATTTATTTAGAATTTAATTTTCCAAAGTGGGGCACCAAAAGCCAAGAGTTGGCCATACAAAATAAATTTTTCTTTTAATTATTTTTATTAATATTTCATTTGAGTGCTACAACAAAGGGGTTGGCCTGTGATAAATTTAATTTATTTTTACTATTTATTTGTTGCCTTTGTTAGAACACAATCTGTCTTTGGAGTGGAGCAATTTGTGGCCTTTGGCCTTCAATTTGCTTCAGTAACGCAATTAGTTTTCCTTGGAAAACATTTCCTTTGACATCAATGACAATAATTCTAACACCCCCCTAACTTCCTTGTATTTGTACAACTCTAAAATAGCGAGGTCCCACACATCAACCTTGGATGTCATCCTCTCAATACATGTTTAGAGGTCCTTCATAACTTCTCTATTAACATCTACAAAGCTCTCAAAGAAGAAAAACTTGGAGTTGAGGTAGTACTCTATTACATGAATGGATTGGTGGAGTTGATTGTTTTACCATTGATCAATGATCTCTCAAATGAAATCAAATATATTTCCATTCCCTCAATAATTGTTTTGGATTGCCCTCTTTGGCCCCATTCATGGCCCCATAGAATCCCCATTGGGTTTTGATCTCCATCCACTAAGCACAAAATCCCCACCAAAGGATTTGACACCTACAAGTATAAACAAATTAAAGTTACAAACTTAATATTGAAGTAAATGCTTCTAAGAATTGAAAATAAAGGGTTTACTTTGAAATTTAAATTGAAATTTGATCTCTACAACTCTCTTTGCAAAGGAATCATCAAAAGCTGCCATTGTGGTCTGCTCTCCATCAACCTTTATTAAATATGTTGAATAGCCATGCTTGATTCACAAACATCTGCTTTAATGGTGTCAACAAATTAGAATAACTTTGCAATGTAAGGAAGTTAGTTGCAAACCTTGTGGCACTTGGTTGCACAAGGTCTTTCCCCTTGGTATGATTTGTCATCAAGTTGAGGATCCAAGGGTGATTACAAATGTATTTTGTGATGTTCTTGACATCATCTACAATTGTTCTCACTCAATCATTTTCACCTATCTCTTCCAAAATAAGTTCAAGGCAATGGGTTGTGCAAGGGGGTCCAAAAGAGTGATGGGTGCCTCTCCTAAAGCAATCTCCTAGTTGTTGTGTATGCCATTGCATTATCAATGACAACTTGCACAACATTCTTTATGCCCACATTTAAGACAACCTTCTCTGACGTTAGTCTCAAAGTTTATGCATTCTTTACTTTTTTAGAGATATCAATTGTCTTTGAGAAAACCATCTCACCATTTGAAGCATTTACAAAATTGATGAGGGTGTAGTTATTTCCATCTGTTCACTCTTTTGAAAGGAAGGTGCATCCAAAATTTCACTACTGTATCTTTTATTCTTTATAGTTGCCTTTGCATATGCAATAGCATCTTGTAGCAACTTACCACTTAAGTCCCCTGGAGAGGGCACCTTGTACCTTTCCCCTGCAACTAGCAATATCGTTACCAAATTCTCCTAAATGGGATTTTTGCAACATTGAAAGGAAGAATTAACTAAAACTAGAAATCCACACACGCCTTATTTGATGCACCTTGTTCCACCCAATACTTTGCAATGAAGGTTGTGCTCTAGGTAAATTTGTGGGTACAAAAAAGCCTAGTGATTGGGCTTTGCTTGAACATGATGAGGTGGATGTACCTCGTTTGAATGGAGTACAACTAAAGCACACAATGCTTGCCATATCTACCTTTGTTCCCGCTGCCAAAAATTAGGACTAATGGTTGATTGTGTCTCACCTAGGAAGACTTTCCACGACTAAGTACTTTGTGAGTTTGTAAACTATTGGTGGTACAATTGTTGATGCCAGATGAAAGGATTCATTGTTACTTGGGATGAGTTTATTTATTATTTTTCATAAAAGATTTGAACCTCAATTTGATTGAATAGAGGTTTGTTAGGAGACAAAGAAAAAAGACAACGTTTATATGGCTAGTATTTATAAGAATCGGCCATTCAATTTATTCAAGGATGTTGGGATGCATTTTCATACTCCCCAATGGTTTTAATTGAAATTTCTTTAGCTGGTCTCTTAGTTTATAGTGAAGAGAAACCTTTGAAGTTGCATGGATTGGGTATTTCAATGCTTTTGAGCATGTTAAGTTCATTTGATGGATTTGAGTCATTAGAGCATATAATGATTTTCAGCTCCTTTTATTAGAGAAATCAATTTGCCAATTTAGTAAAATTAAGAAAATATATAACAATGGCATGTATATGGAATTTTGTGAGACACTTGGTTTTTAGTTTTTTCTCTTATTGTGGATGAAGTTCCTAGCAACTAATCCCTAGAGACATGATTTTCTGTGAATTGTGGTTGTAGGGTCGTTTTCCTACTCCTCTAAGTACTCACTCTCCTGCAATTCCGAAGGTCTATAAGGAATGATTTCAATAATATCTACTTATCAATTGAATGGAATTTGTTTTGATTTATAGCTGAGCCAAAAGCTTTTTGTAAGTGTCAACTCTCAGCTTTTATGTTAGCATGGTTTTTGGCAAGACATTTATCAGTTAAGTCCATTCTTTTAAAATATTAGCCCAGTTCATGGATTGGTAGCTTGTGGTGGAGAAGATGGTGCTTTAGAATGCTTTGATCTGAGACAAAAAACTGCTGTTGGGAGAATTAATA
Organism: Sequoia sempervirens; assembly: GCA_007258455.2. Lineage (NCBI taxonomy): Eukaryota > Viridiplantae > Streptophyta > Pinopsida > Cupressales > Cupressaceae > Sequoia > Sequoia sempervirens. The sequence continues at coordinate 21,762 of VDFB02269019.1, read as the reverse complement.
TTGTTGCACCACCAGGAGATTCTGAGCAGGTATTGGTCATATATTACACTCTAGTAAATATTTTTTGTTGTGTCAGAAACTATGCAAATATATATTTTATCTATTCATAAACTGATTGATACATTTCAGGAAGTCACAGCAATACGATTTGATCAAACAGAAGGATTGCATGTGGCAGTCAGAACTAGTTCGGGACAGGCAAGTGCAAAATTATTGGTTATCATCCAAGTTTGGTTGTTTTTTTTTTCATTCAGGGGTATTATATCGATAAATTTTTATACACGTTTTATCTATAATGGAAGATTCTCAGTGCTTTCTTAAATGAATAAGCAATAAGTAAAAGTGAGATAGCTTTGAGATCTGGCATGTAAGGTTTGATATTGTTTAGTAATTGTGGTTTAATACTTAACTGCTGGGGCTTTCAACCACAACGTCCACAGTATGATCACTGATTAAATCCGATTAATTTGGTAGATACAAGATTCAATACAAGTGACACAATAGATGGATAATAGAAGAGATAATAACTGCACTGACGTGTGTTCATATGTAATGTAGCTATACCGGAGTAACATCTTTTGACCATGTAAAATCCCATTTTCTGTGAGTGATCTTGACACATAATTAGTGTAGATATTACATTACCAATTTACCATAGCTAATGTTAACTTGTCCACTTTGAAACCTGGTTAATAAACTTTCAGTTTTCTCTTTTTTTAAAAATAATGGAAAACAGTAAGAGATTGTGCTAAATGAGTTGTTTTAAGTACTGAAACTGATTAGAGATAGTTGCATTATGCATTGAACAAAAGAAGAACTGAAATATTACAAGAAACTGAGCTAAGGCCATTTGCTTCTCTGGCTATTTTCCTTGGAGAGCTCAATGTGGAGAGAAACTCCAGAAGATTAAGGCAATTTGCCTTCGATGACTGCTATTTTGCAGCAATTAGAAGCTTATTACCTTCTTGAGGTCATGAAGGACATCATTCTGCAAAATTGAGCTATCCTAACATTGGCAGTGCTCTGCAAATTGCTTATATACACACTAGTCTACTGCATTTAACTCCCTGTACACTCAACTAAGAAAAACTAATTGATTTTCTGAAGTTAACTTCAACTAGACTCTACTAGATTGCTTTAAGATAGTTATACAATGACCCCTGAGGATGTATTATTGCATTTACAACAAAATATGCTTGAAATTGGAAATGCAAAATTCAAAGAAGTGGACAAGACATTGTTTGAAACTGTCCCTTGACTGTCTGTGAATTGTAGAAAAACTACAAAATCAGACAGGACAGATCTGCTACATTCAGTCAGAACAAACATGGCAATTCCAAAACCACCACTTGTTGCATCTGGTGGTTCTACCACCTCTACATGCTCCTACTGTTGGTTCCATAATTTTTTTTTTGTTTTTTTTTTTTTGAATAAAGAGGGGTAAAAATTTTATTGAATCAAGAAGAAGTACAAAGCAAGGGCATCACATAGCCCTATCAAGTTCCACCAAATGATCCAATTGTTGAGACAGATCCGGGGGTAACTGACCCCAGTCCACCAAGCTCCAATCATGAATATGATCAGAAGCCCATTTAGCCAAGCAATCAGCAACAGCATTCCATTCTCTAGGAATATGAGTGAAGGTAATAGACTCTAAAGAAGCACAGAGGTGAAGAATCTGATCTACAATCAAACCCAAATGCCAGCTATTGTTGGTTCCATAATCTTCAAACTGCCCCTGTTTTTGAGTTTATTTTTGGGGAATACATTTCAGTTATGTTTAGCCTCAAGGTGTTCGTTATCACATTAGAACCATCTGCAACTTTTGCAGACTCCCACACAAAATCATGCTTCATTATCTTTTGCATTTGATAGTTTAAGGGAATGTTTACAAGTTGCATTTAGCTAGTTTGTCTAACAATGAGGGTAGTGACTTAGTTAGCCGATTCTTATTAACTTTCATGATCCAATTCGCATCACATCTGCTACTGTGACTAGTTTGTATAGAATTGTTAATGTGCCTTTTATAATCTCCAACCATAAAGAAATTGGTTTTCCATAGTTTCTTGTAGACTTTTTTTTTATGTTTGAGAGGCAATCTATTGGGCACCTCTCTCATGAAAGAAAGGAATATCTCCCAAAAATAAGTAACATCTTTCTAAAAAAACTAAAGAACTCAACTGTCTAAAGGAACTCAAAGAACTCAACTGTCTAAAGGAACTCAGAGAAGCCAACCAATCTGAAAACTGAGAGCTCATTCCAAATCTAAAACCACCAAACCATGAACACTATAAAGGCCAAACCAAAAGGATAAACTACACCACATCATGGGCAAGACAGAAATCAAACACACATTGAGATCAACCTCCTCCCTTTCTTGGAAAGAAGTGCCCCTATTGTCCATTGAGAGCCCTGCCTAATTGAATTTTGAGGCTCCAAATGCAACTTCTATACTTTCAATTACCTCCCACTGTGTTTTGTTGTGGACCTGCAATTGAGTTTAGATTTTTTATTTTCTATTTGAGAGGTAGTAAGAACTGAGAATGTTAGTGGAGACCAAATGATCTACGTCCTCCAAATCCCTCAAATCCCTGCTAGCCTGCAAATCACTGCCATTGACAACCTCAAGGAAATTTGTTTTTGCAACTGGAATAGACAATTTCTTTGATTGACCCAAATGCTCTAGCTCTGAAGAACACACATCCATCTGCCCTCCCCTTTTCGTGCTACAAGATGGAGAGGAAGAAGTATGTTACGCAAAGAAGCACTCATGGTTTCTCCAAATAAAATTTGCATCTGGGTTACCTGATTTCTGAATCCATTTCCAAATTTGAACAGTGAAGGATCTTGAAGAAATCATAAAGGGACACTCTGCCACCTTGTGCCTCCAATTCATCACAGTGAAAACATTTGAAGCGCAGACCTTTGAAATTAATAAATTGAATCCAAACACTTAGACAGGAGAAGATTTTGAGAATCAGACAGCTCCCTATCAATTCTGATAAAATCACCCACCTTTTCAACCACCTCTGAATCAAACTAGGGTCTCTCATCACCAAATGGAGGTTGTACAAGTGGACCCTTAGTGATAGAAGCAACTACTAGATCAAAAAAGGTGACCAAGGACACACAAAAACACCAAGCCTTCTGAAGAACCAAGGGCCCTTTTTCCACACAAATTTGTGCTCCTAAACAGTCTGAAATTTAACCAAGAAAAACCCCTTCTCCAACATAGACAAAAAGGGTTCCACAATATTGCTTCAAATATAATACGTCCATTTTGATAAACTCCTCATATAAAAGTTTCTTCTCGAGGCAGTGACACGCCAAAACCTACTACCAACATAAATCATTGTAATGAGTAATTCTAGCATCACCCCTGCCAATTTCAAAGGAACATCCCCCAAATAGAGGAAATAGAATTTTTTTGAACTTCCACTTCATCTACAGTCTATTGCCTTGGAAGCAAATTCAGAGGATCAAAATTCTGAAGATTCCCCCCATTCGATTCCTTTGACCAACCTCATTGTTAATCAAAAGAGAGACTTGCTCCTGCTCAACTGAATTGGGGTAAAGTAAAGGATTGAGTAAAATAATCCATTTCTTACAAAAATCTACACAGCAATGGAAAGGGCTTAAGGAGTTTTTACAATCCAAATAAATATAAGCATTCAGCAATGGCTCCTCCTTCTGCACTTTTAGATTAAGTGTGATGGACTTTGAATTATTTTTAGAGTTTAAAAAAATCTTTGCCTAGAGAAGAAGCAACAAAGCCTAAACTACCATCTATTGTCACATTGTCATGACAAAGATATTCCAATCTTCGAACACTTGCTGCTTCTTCCTTTACTATGTGGGAGAAGAAAATCAAGGCTGCAGTTGTCAGCTCTAAGTCACATCCTTGTAGCCCCCAATGAATTCATCCCCTTTCGAATTACCATTGTCGTTGCTGTTTGCTACCTCGCCACCCATCACCTTCCCGTATGCACATAGAGCTGATACATAATCACTTTTAGAGCTGAATAGGCATACTATCTGGTAATGAAAAGTGTGTTTCATGGAGATCTAAATAGTTATTTACATATTGAAGTTGTAACTCCTTAATTGGTGTCTATGAGGTTGAAGCAACAACGGAATAGGGAATCTAGTGCTTAGTATCTTGAAGATGGAACTTTTTCTTAGGTTCTGGCTCAAAGTTGGGGGTATAACAATATCCATGAATCTTTTTACATGTTTAGAATTCTTGCTAGCTAGTTTCATGTTGTGTATGTGGCTGTACTTACACACACACAGCAACAAAAAAATTTAGAGAATGTGGGGTAGGTTGATTTTCTAGCGATCTAGTTAAAATGGACCACAGATATAAGGCATGGAAAGCCAAGGGAAGAAATCAACCCGAGGCTGTACGTTAAACCTTCATCATATTATAAAGGTTTACATCTACTAAATTCTGTTGGTGTTTGTGTGTGTGGTTAAGCATATTTGCATGTATTGCAAACGGAAGGGCAATGATTATAAATTTGTCAATTTAGGTACAGATGTATATGAGTTGGTTTTGTTTTTATCAAGAGAATGCAGAAGGAATATGAGGTCATTTGTCTATAACCTTGTATGATTAAAAATTAAAATTGATAGGAATTTAAGTCCTCTAGAACTCTATTAGTCCATTTCGTTGTTCCTCATTGTAATGTTTTAAGTTTAATTAAGTGGATGAAACAGGACCGTCGATCAGCAACCACTGATTAGGGTCAACAAAGTTGAGAGACTTGTGATTTTTTACATGGAGGCAAGGGTAGAAGGATTGTTCCTGTGATTGGGTGTAATCCCTTGGTTAGGAGGATTGACTTTGAAGACTAATGCATATCACTGTTGGGGAATTTCTTGCAAGTGATCTGTGAAGTTAGGCATCATAATAAGCAACAATATAACTCATGAATCTCAACTCTTTTACATGACAAAACGATTTATTTATTTATTGGTAGCATCTCTGTATTACAGATTGTGGTCTACATCTACTATTCCATTAAGACTAAGTCATCATCCTTAGTGATTAATCTTGGTAGGATGATAGAAGCAATGCTAGCTAATTTGAAGAGTCTAGGTGTATGGTAGGTGAAATGATCCTCTCTCCAAGTTGCTCCAACTATCAACTTGTATACTATGATTGCCAATTTGCATTTGTAGCCTTAATGTGTATCACATTCAGCTTCCTTATTCTTTTATTTGACCAACAATAACTTCAAAAGGAAAACTTATCTTGATGCCTTAGTAAACCTCTTAATGGATTTCTCTTTTTTCCCTTTCACTTTTAATAGAGCTATTCGAGATTAGCTTGGTTCTCATGGTCAAGCATACTTTTCTTGATGTTCATGCTTTACTTTTCCATAATAAGTGTAGTCAGCCATAGTCGGTCATAGTCGGTCGTAGTCGGTCGTAGTTGGCCATAGTCAGCCATAGTTAATTATATTTAAATAAAACTATAGTCACATCGCAAATATTTCATGCACTAGATGTCACGTGTTGGTTCAGGTAATTAAGTCCCGATTAGTTAAATTCGTTGTTATGAAGCGTCGTGACGGTTGGTTTCTCAACCACTGCCAGTGACTATATGTACTGGAGTTTATTGTAATCGGAACAACAATGCTATTCTAATGTTGACATTATACTTTTGTACTTGTTGTGGAGTTAATGAATAAATGCAAATCCTATTCTATGCAATATGCACTCATGAGTATTCTGTATTTCTCTATGTTCTATGAATTATCCAGCTAACTCTTGTAGTACATTGTGAGTACACCAGTGAGTAAACATTTATCTTTTGTTTGCTTGGTGACTACCTCATCCAAGGTGTGTTACCTTGTCAATTTATCACACTTCATTTGTGGCATTGGGTTCTCTACATTATGGGCCATGTGCATGTCTCATCTGGAATGAAGTTCCAAATAGGCCAATTAGTCAATTGTGATTTCAGGTATGCATACCTCTGTAAATCTTTGTGGTACTTGTAATGCAAGACCAATTTATACATGAAATTCTTGGACTTCACCTTCGTGTATATGCCTCTGAAATTTTGGACATCAACGTGTTTGCACAAGATTCCCATTGCTTATACTTGGAGCTTCTCATCTCGTTTACTATCCACATATGCAACTTTATGAGCTACACATGAACTCTTGTCTTTTTCCGACACTTGCAGCCCCTTAAATCCTTTGCCATTCTGGAAAGAGGCTGTGGAAGGTACCGTCTTTGTTGCTGCTTTTCCTGAGTTGGAGTTAGTCTCAAACTTTGGTGCTCAGGAGAACTATCTTCTTTGTTGCTCTTAGTGCACCATCATCAGTTCCTACTGAACATACTCGCATGCACCATCCTCCAGAAGGATATTAATGGGAATAATTGACAAGGATTGCATCTTGATGTGAATAACTTATTCTGGCTTTCCTGGATGGGAACTGAGATGAACCTGCTCCATATCAACCTCTTTCTTTTGAAGGTTCTTTCTGACTAAAAGATCTAAATTCTCCTCCTCTATGCCCCATTTCCCTCTGTGTGGAGTGCTTGCTCCATTGCAATCTCCTAACTCCATTTGTGAAAGCTCTGATGCTGCCTCTTTGTAGTGCTCTGCATTTAGGTCAAAGCTGTCCTTTTGGGGGGAAGGATCTTGATTGGGCAAACTCTTGACCCGTAGTACTGGTTGAAGAGGAAACCAACATGGACATTGTCAAGCAACATGTCACCATTATATTGTGGAATATATCCATTTGCAAAGTGATCTGATTTTCAAATGAAGAACTGAAATAAGAGGATAGGTGGGGCACCAAATTCAGAATCAAATGCCTTGGTGGCTGAACTTAATACCCAACCTTTGCTCTATTTGCAAAGTTGATAAAATAGCATGTGCAGATGCCAAAACTGGAGAAAGCTCTTATCAATACAACTGACAAAATTTGGTGAAAGCTATGGAGGATAATCATGGCCAAAATATTTTTTATGTGGCTTCTACTGGATGATTTACACAGAAAGGATGTACAGGGCTCACAAGGTCTCAGCTGCCAACAAGCTTCTGAATCTATTCTACACTTGTTTCTTCAATGCCCATACCCTTGGCATTTGTTTTCTCAGTTGCCAACTAATTTGAAATACCTCTATTAATAATAGTATCTTTATGTGGGCCAAAATTAGAATTTTGTAATATCAGAACTCAGCGATCTGGTCAATTCTTTCTCTGATTTGAAGTTGAGTATTAAAGTTCCTTTTATACCCTTTCCATGCGGTTAGGAGTTAGTTATAATCTTATTGGGTTATAACTTCCAAATGAATTGGGAAACTTAAGTCACTTGTATAAAGTTCAAGTTATCTTGTAACTTGAGTGACCTGTCATTTAATTAAGCTAGTTTATAAAAATAAATAAACTTAGGCTTAATTCAATTTCTAACGTGATAAAATTGATTGCCATAGCTAACTCCACATTGACAGCTTGCTTGGGGCCTATCTCTGCTTTAAACTAAAATGTTGCCTATATGTATTTGAAATAGGAAAATGTACTTCAAATACTTTAGGCGTTTAAAACTTAGCCTAAACTATTGCCACATAAGCTAATCTTGATGAAGTGTCCCCAAGTTTGCACATAGAAGTGATGGTTTGCCCCATGCTTTAAATGCAAACACATAAGAAAACAATAGAACACCTATATCACACTTAAGAATTCTATAAACAAAATTGAAAATAATTAATACCTGTTTTAAATTAGAAACCATTTGGCGAAACTTGTTATCTCAACATGCACTCCTGTTTTTTTCAACACACACTTCCATATTCTTTTTCAACTTTGCATTTTATCCATTATAAAACTGAATTTATATTTAAATATCATTCTGTGGAATTGCAGAAACATTTCTAAGAGATAACCATGTATCTTGCAAGAAAACTGAATTATGTTTGCAAAATGAAAATAATCACGTCTTTTCCCAAATTTACACAAGTATTCTCAATATTTTCCCACTTTCCAAACTAAATATCTTATCAACCGGAAAAATTTAAAACTGTCTTCTATTTTTAGTGTGGAAATACAATGAGATAGCAGATAAATGAACATTTCTGTGGATCTTATAATCCATTTAGTAAGCAGGAGTAAAAGAAATAATCTCGCCTTTGCAGTCCATCTTCATAATTTTTAAAATGCACAGGCTCAAAAGCAGTATCGTTGCATCTGATTTGAAAGATGAACAACGCAAAAGCTCATGTTTGTATTCAAAATTTATTCCTAATTTGAAGCCTAGTAGGAAAATTTCCTTAATACTTACTGATTTAGGATCCTCAAAGTACAATTGTAGCAGAATGACGCATACAATAAATCATTGAAATTGAGGCCAAAATATAAGATTTCAAAATTCAATGCTGTCAAAATCCATCAGAAAAATTACTGCAGTCACTATTTGGATTAGAGGCAAACTGATTAAGCATGACTGCAATTTTATTTTACACAAAACTCCAGTTCACCAAAATAGAGTGATAAAAAAAACATGCAAACCCCAAATATTTTCTCTCATCCCAAGGAACAAAAATTAAAGCCCATCACGATTTAATCTTTAAACAAATTATGGCCAGCTTAAAATCCTCTTTAAAAAAGACAAACGGAACAGCAATCTTGTCTCTTTTGCCGTTCAAAATGTATCTCGACCTACTTGTTATGCTTTCTGCATATAAATGGGCAAGCAAGTGTCATTTTAAAACAAAAGACAGGAGTGAATGGGCAACATATTAACATATTTCTGTGTGTTTTAAAATGAAATCACATTCATCTATGTGCTATACTCCTTGTTTCTCATTGCTAAAGGGTATTAAAAAACAGCTGCCCCACAGAATGCATGCTTATACTGAGATCTGAAAAGAGGAATCAACCGGCCAGTTAGTACTTCTTCCTCTTTAAACGCCCAGAAAGTGCCACAGAAAATGGAATGACAAGCAATTTAAACCTGCAAAGCAAAAAATTATTTTAATTTATTGAATAGGCAACAATGGCAGCCATGCCTTTTATTTTTGTTATTGTTTCCTTGGAACAAAACACTCATAAATTTCAAATAACATTAATGTAGAGGAGCTTAGGAAAGACAGTTCATGACTTTGAATCTCGAAACCATCACAGAAAGTAATGCTGATTTCCATTGAAAGCAAATATTTGCCCAACATTTTGGTTTATTTGGCTACTAAATTTAAGCTCACATCCAAAATAGACCATTTAAGTTAGTGAAGTCAGCCAACATAATCACTATACAGCTCTCATGAAGATTCCACGATGTCAGACTCTCTTAAGATTCAAGTGGGATAAAAACATCTGAGATAGAATAAGGAAGATGTCTGAAGTGGATTATTTTTACATATATTTGGATTCCTATAAAAAAATATTGTACTTAAAAGACAGTGACAACTCATTTTGAGTCTGTATATGGAAGATATTATCTCAGCAAGTTGCAGTATATTGTATCAGTGACAGTTTTGGTTGGGGCTGAAAACATCATGATGTGGACTATGTGGAAATTAGATTATATGCACCCTTAGGAGTGAAGAATTTAAGTTCTAATAAGACGATGACAATGAGAAAAATCAAAAAAGGGTACAGCTCATCGTATTGGACTTTGTATAATTTCTCTCTGCAGTTTGTTCAACTGCTCTTTGTAATTTTTTATTGCATTTCCTCAATCAAAAAAAAAAAATACAAAAACATGTGATAGTTCTTGTAGGATTTAACACTTTATAAATCAATGAATTCAATGATTAAACAAGAGGTTTGGATGCGTATGTATACACATCAATACATATATCCAAGGGAGGCCAACTTGGCAATTTTAGTAAATTTTAGGTTAAGTGCCTTATTTAAGTTGGTCAATCATAGTCTTATATTGTGGTGGAACTCTACCATCCCTCCTTGAATGAGACTCTTGAAGGCTGATCAAAGACCAAAGATAGAGAGAACCTTTGACACCACTAGGAAGGCATAGAGGGAAAATCTGTAGACCATTCTTTTATTTACCATGTGGTGCGTTGTCTCACAGTTGACATGACCCAATCGGTGATGCTAGAGAGTGCTGATAGGTCTCCCTTAGCAACCAATGCAATGGACCGAGAAGTGGAAGAAGCCTAAAGAGTAAGATGGGAAGCAACATAACCTTTGTGGGAAGAGGAATTTATTCCTCCCTTCTTTCCTAACATGTGATTAGAGATCTTGAATCTGATAACGACAATATATATTCCTATGGCCAAATCTTTGACAATTATTAACATTTATCCTTGAAAACGAGATACACACCTTGTTTCTTTGCTTGTCGGGAAGTACCCTGAGCTTGATATCTTTATTTTGAAAACTGATGCATTCTTGAGTCCCACTGACCTACTTTTGGTCACTTGTGGAGATTAATATGCTTATCTACTGTTTGTGTTTCTTCTTGTTGGTGATATGGTCCTTGGAATTTATATCTTTGATGATCTTATTTGCAATATTAGGCCAGGGCATGTGGGAGTATGCAGTTTTGACCAACCTTTGCTTGACAATTTCAGAATGAAGTCGGCTAGTTGGCCTCAAATCCAAAAACTCAAAGAACATATATCCCAAATGAAGTTTCCTTAGCTTTTCAAAATGTAAGGAATCAAATAAATTCCAAAATTGTCGCTTGTAGAATGGATTTATGAGAAAACCTAAAATTGTAATAACTTGGTTAAAAGCAATCACAAAAATCTGAAATTTGGACTGCAGTTCCCTTATGTGGATCCCAGCTTTTGTGAAAAAATCGCTACAAATTTTGTAGGATATGTGCCAATGTTGAAAATTAGGGTTTTCGTAGAAAACGCTAACTAGATGCCTTGAAAGAAAGTCCCACTTGCTTTGATACCACATAGAAATAAGTGTGTATAAACTTGTAGAAAGAAGTGACTAAGCTTTTACAAGACAATAACAATGAGAAAAAGAGAAAAAAACATGCGGTACTTCCATAGGCTCTAGTACTTTATAAATGAATGATTTCAATAATTAAACAATAGGTTTGAATGTGTATATATACCCATCATTATACATATCCAATGCAGGCCAACCTAAACCAGGCACTTAACCCAAAATTCATTAGAAGGTCTTTAGACAAGATTAAAAATTCCAACTAACAAGGCACACCTTTACATTTTGGTTTGGACTGAAGTCGTCCCATATCTATAGGATGGTAGATCTTGTAGGATACAAAACAAGCCTTTTACAATTTTGTTGTTTCAAGATTTGGAGATGCTTGAGCTTCACTTTGAAGCTTTCTTGTAGTGTTTCTCCAAGTTACTAGGATATGGGTACATGGTTTCAGGGATAGCCAAAATTTTACCAAATTTTGGTGACAACAAGTGACAGCTGTCAAAATAACTTAAACAAACTAAAAAAAGTTGAACATTTTAATAAGTAAGGATAATATGTTCAATTTGCAATAGTGATCCTTCATCTTTTAGCTTTTTTGGGGGTTTTTTAGGTGATTTTCCCTTAAACAATTACCTTTTAAAAAGGTTTGTGCATCAATTGAGCATGTTGTCCAATCTTGGAAAAAGGGGACATCCCCTCCAAGTTCCCAAGTCCTGGAGACATCTTCGATGTCAGCCAGACCCCTGGAGATGCATCACTAGGAAACATTGCTTTCTAGTGTCTCTTATTCAATTATTCTATAATACCTCCAAAGGAAGGCAAAGGAGGCCATTGTAATGTTCTGTTAGTGGTAATATGATGAATTATATCCGTGTTTCTTCATTGTAGGATTATTTGAGAGTTGAAGTGTCATTGGAAAGTGTTGAATGTAGTATTAAGAGCTTGTAAGGTGTTTGGACATGTTTTATGTGCAAGAGACCATCAAGTATACAGTAGACATTTGGATTATCTCAAGAAGATATTGGCACAAGGAGTAGATCCCTATGCCTTCTAGGATTTTCTCTCATTTTGGATTTCTCTAGGTCGATTATTGTTGTCTTTCATTTTTATGTGTGTTCTCGCTCTCATACTTAGTTGATCTTTTATATTACTTGCACTTAACAATATCATATTCAATATGCAAGGACCAATTTTTCTGCATAAGGAACATAAATTTAGTCAATCAAAACACATTGAGAATAAATAGGATTCCAATGGAAGAATTATGTATTGATATACACAATAATTACAGATCAGATTGATATTAGAACATTTTTTTTGGATTTAGTTGTTTTGTTTGCGTGATTAGATTTGTAGATTTCTGCCTATTACTAGATCAATTTTACAAGTGAGAAATTAGAGTTGATTCCTTTGCAGAAAGATATAGAGTCTGGATATTTGTCAAGTTAGAAGATGTTGCAAGCATATCTTGCTCTATAGGGAAGCTAGAGAGCATTATGGAGTCACTTATGAAAAAATGGGGGTGAATGTAAAGAGTCTTAAAGAAAAAGAGAGTAGTGTTTCCACTCATGAAAAGGTTAAGTCACATGGTGAGCAAAACCTTCCCACAATCCCTCTATTCAAAGTGGAGACAAAGATCGAGTTTCACCTTTATGAAGGAGAGGTAGATGCTGACAAGCTTGACCATTAGTTGGCACAAGCTAAGTTATATTCTTGTGTGCATGATGTTAGTGAAGAACAAGAAATTTCTTTTGCTAGATTAAGACTAACAAAGCATGCTCTTACTTTGGGTTTTCTACGCTCATTCATTGGCTTTAAGAAATTTAGCACAATTTGTTCTTGTGATGAATCTTATAGACTAATCAAAAAGAAATTTTGCCTCATATGGTGTAAAGAGGAAAGGTCCATTGATTGGCAATATTACATTAAAAAATAAGGCCAAAGTGTACAATAGTACAAAAGCAAATTTCATAGAAGGGTCATCTAAATGAAACAAGGATGTGTAAGATGATGACATCTTTATGAGGTAAATAGGTGAGCTTCAATACCATCTAATGAGGTTTCCAATTTTCTCAAAGATTAAATATGTAGATGAGGCATGTTATCGTGCTTACTACACAAAGATGGACAAGGAACTAACTCATCCCCCCTCTTAAAAGTCACAAGGAAAACAAGGTGAACCAAAGGCCAAAGACAAAGGGAAAGGTAATAATAATGTTGTGAATACTACTAAGCTCACTAAATATTGTATTTTGTGTGATGTTGATGGTCACACAGATGAAACATGTTGGAAACTGCATCTAGAATTGCATCCATGGAAGATTGCAAAATGGAAAAAGAAGCAAAAGAAGGCCATGGATTATTTCAAAAGAACATAAGTGTAGTTTTAACGTGGATGAAAGACTTGCTTGTACCACCCTTCATAAAAAGGTTTGTTTAGGTAGAACAAAGGGCAAGATGAAGTGAGCATACCAAACCTTTTCATGTCAAAATTAAGATGAGGACAATATTAGCTTCTCCCTTTGGTTCTTGTTCTCAAGCTAATTTTATTTTTGAGTAGGTGGAGAAGCTTGGATTCAAACATGTCCACACCCCAAACTAGATGAGTTGGGTTGTGTAAAATAAGGAGTAAATTGTCTATTACTAAACAATGCAGAGTTAAGTTTTGTGTTAATCAGCTTTTCATTGACGGGGTTATTGTAGATGTGATTCCTCATGAAGAATATGTATAATGTTTGGCAGCCCATACATGATATTTATTGGAGAAGGGACAATATATAGGGGTTCATTAAAGATGGAAATAACTTCATCATCAATGCATATGAAGGAAAATTGGGGATCTCCTTGGTAAACACATCAAGCAAAGAGGTGGATAAATGTTGGTGATAAATTTGCTTCACATTTTTTGAGAGATAAGCAGAGTTTTGAATGTGAGACTTGTAGTTTAGCTACTAATCAAGATCATAAGGAAATGGAAAGGTTGTGGCAATAGTTTTAGGGGGCATGGCAGGTTGATCTGAAAGAGGAAAACACATGCATGACCAAGTGGAATCCAATATACAAGGTGAGGGAATTGTTTCCTAATCCTAATCTGGGATGTGTAATCCAAATGGATCAGTTAAGTTAGTGAAATTGGCTAACATATTCACTTAATGGTTCTCATGGAGAATTTCCCATGTTGAAGAGCTCTAAAGACTTAATTAGGCAAGAAGACATCCCAAAAAGAATAAGAAGGATATCTTGAGTGAAATATTTTTATATATTTGGATTCCTCTTGAAAAAATAGCACTTATAAACAAATAAGTATTTCATTTCTAGTTTGTATTTAGAAGTTATGACCTCTTCAAGTTGTAGGGTAGTGTTACTCATTTGATTTTGGCTGAACATGTCATGAGGCACAACTTATCACTTTAGTTGGGGCCATAACCATCAAATATTCAACAAAATATCAGAGCCTGTGGAGTCAAAGGAAGCTGAGACATTTGGAATTCTGTTTTTTCAAGAATTGGAGATGCTTGGTCATCTCTTCAAAATTTTCTTGTAACTTTTATGCTATAAGACCTCCAAAGGAAGCCATTGTTATGTTTTATTAATGGTGTTGGTTGAATTGTACTTGTGTTAATAGGCCTAGAGGAGTTTAAATGCAATTGAGAAGTATTGAGAGTAGTATTAAGAGCATGTAAGGTGTTTGGACATGTTATATGTGCAAGAGATGTCCACGAATGCCTTAAGCAAAAAAGAGTCCTTTGTAACAGGTCATAGGATAATGGCATGAGGAGGCGATTCCTCCCTATTTCTGGAGTTTTTCCTCATTTTAGATTTGTCCATGTCAATTGTTGTTGTTTACTCATTTTTGTGTGTGTTCAAACTTATGTTTTGCTGATATATTCTTTCTTTATGTGACTTGCAGTTAATATCACATTTAAGACATGATGAATGTTTTTCCTGCATTTTGCATAAGGAACAACAACCTGTTCTATACAAGCATCTTGAGAATAAGCAAGATTAATCTTGATGAATTATGTACTAGGATATTCACACTAATTACAAATCAATTTTCCATTCAAGGATGAATTGTAGACAGCCATTAAACACATAATGGGAAATGTTAAAATTGAAGACAATGGCTTATATGGAATGGGTTTAATACCCTTTTATTTTATTTTTTAAAATTCAATCAAAATACCTCCTCAAGCTTGTGTGTGGGCTGTCCAAGAAAGCACTTAATCTCCTCAACACTTCTACTTAAAAATGCATCAATTGAACAAAATATCACCTTCACAATGCTTCAAACTCAAAACAAGTGGAACTGATTTTGCAAATAATGTAAATAATAGAATGGCAGTGCATGCAAATGCTAGAGTGCTTAATGATTTACCTTTTAACTAGTAGTCTCATTATTTCCACAATTTTTTTGCAGAGAAAAGCCAAATGGAGGAATGATAGCTTTGCAAAACAATGAATGGATTTGGAAAGAGGAGGGTTAACAAACCCCATCTAATGCTAGGGAAATCACAGTAATTTCCAAATCCCTGCATAGAATGTAGGTACCACAACAACACTTCACCTTGCTTGATCACTATTAAACTCTCAATCTAATTCATCATTTCATTTTTCAAAATTCTTAAACACTTAAAAAGTTTCAAATTTCATAACATCACAAAACCCCTTAGTCCTTTGAAATTAGATACATTTCTAAACATATTTGTGAAGTTTCCTAACCATGCCCTATGTTTCTAACATTTTTTTGATGGATAATGGTGTTTTCTAATGATGTAGTAAAGGGGTCTTTACACTATAATTTTTTAAGTTTTGAAATTCAACACCATATGCACATACAAGATGGCCCTCTTATTTGTTAAGACTCCAACACCAAGAAAGAAATGAATCAACAATAAAATACATCAAAAGACCAATGATGAGCAAGCTAAACTAAAACGAATCAAGCAGAGGATACCTTATCACTCCAAGTGGGCCAAGATCAATAAAATTTGAGATGTCAACAAGCATTTTCGCTGAGATCAATCTGATAGTGCACTGCAATAAAGATCATAACCAAAAAACTGATAAAAGTCAGCACTAATCGCATCTTCATTGTTTGGCAAGGGAAACCACAACAAAAGTTTTCACATCTCAACAACACCTGGAGGCGAATCCGAAAAAGCTAAGATCAAATGCACTAAGCAACTCAAATTAGAGAAAATAGGCGGCCCTTAATAATCTAAAGATACCAGAGTTAGTAGGACCAAACCTCAGTGATATTATACCTTTCTAGGTCACTTGCATAGAGACCTTTGAATGTCGATAGGTACCTTCATCCTTCATTTGGAAAGGAGGGGTGCAAAATTTTGCATTAGCTGAATGATCTTCAAATTTCCCTTGTGAAATATTCCATTGCATTAGAGAATGTGTAGGTTCATGGTTAAAAGACAAACTTCTGGGACTCTGCCACCTCAAGGACATGTGAAGCTCAATTTTGACAGGGAAGCAAAAGGCAACCCAGGAATAGCAGCAATTGTCAGAGATTGCAATGGAAGAGTTGTTATCTACTACCACCAAAGTATGGGGAAACAAATCAATAACATTGCAAAATTGCTTTCTCCACTCCATTGCCTCTAGTAGAGAAGGACAAATAGAGACCTTTACTGTTATAGGTTGACCCCCAGGTTATAATAAATCTAGTTTCATTGCTAAGACAAGAAAAATAATGGACAAAGTTTTTTTTTTTCTTTTTACTATTGGTAGAATTATTCTTTATGCATGGAGAGGCAACAATATAGAAGACATGCTGACAGGGATTTATTACACTCTATATGATGTTTTACAATTATCATTATTGCACCATTTTTATATTAATCTGGTGAGACCATTTGCCAATTTTCTATAATTTGATCTTTTGTTGTTTGAAAATGATAGGATCATGCATTTCAAAAAAAAATGTTTTTTGGATATGTTACTTTTCTGATGTCAAAGTGAGGGTAATCTGAATATTTATGTAATTTGATGTGTAAAAGTAGCCATTGTCTATGTAAGTTCTGTTATATGACTTGTGTTCATCACGTCCTCTTCAAGTTAAAGATCACATGTAGGTTTTCTTACTGCATTCATAAGGGATGCACTTTCAGATGACATAAATTGTAATTTGTAAAAAGGATGTACAGATAAACCCCTATATGCAAGCTGATTGTTTTTCAATACATTGACACTTGTAGGATGTTAGTTTTCCATCTTTATCTTTTTGCTATGACTTACAGGTATGGTAGTCCTATTTTGGATATCAAGTGGCATGAGACTTTAAATTCCACTAGACCAAAGATGATCACTGCTGACAATCGAGTGTTCAAGGTTTGGGATCCAGAGACAGTAAGGATTTTTTCCTTTTCATTGTGAAAATTAACTTTGAAATTAATTAAGAACTGTGAATCAAAAATTTAAAATGAGATATTTGTGAACTTGGTTTTATGCAAACTTAACATCATGAAGTTATGCAGGTTTTAGAATTTAATATTGTCTACAAGAAAAAGGAATGTGTGTTGTCACTTAGTTCATATTATCAAAAGGGAAATTTATGTTGTTTTCTTATCATTTAACTGTAAAGAGGAAATTATTTGAGAAAGCTTGAAATCATTTTCTTCCTTATGCTGTTTTTTTTCTTTTTGAATTTTTTTGCTGATCTAAAAATGGAAAAGAAACTTATGATAGATATGTGAGAATAAATTTGGAACAAGATTAATTCAAGTTATTATGAATGATGGAAATGAAATGTACTTCTACAAGCACGAGTGATCAGTGAACATAAAAGAAAGCAAGAGTTGTTAAAACTGCCAAGCAACAATATAAGCATCAGTTTTCACAGCCCATGAGATTGTTTGAATTAGCTTCTGGAAAAGAGATCAATCATAGTTTTTTCCTGAAGCTTCTTGAAACAACAATATAATATCCAATGTGACGGTGATAAATATAATGAACAAAACTGGCAAGAATGGAAAATGAATTATCCAGGATATTTTAAGCAATTGAAGAAGAGAGAGGTGATTGATGACAAGTGTATGCTTGAAAATTGCAAGCTCTAAGATAGAATAAGCAATGTATAAGGATGGAACAGTAAGGACAAGTGTGTATCTACCAATGCAAACTATGCAACATGAAAAGGGAGGTGCAAAAGGCCTAACTATGAACCAAAACCTACCAAAAAAGGTATGTAGAGATATATGCAAGAAACGAAGGTTATGAAGACAATTGAATGCAACAAAGGATGTTTAAAGATTGAAGTGTGCTAGGACAATAGATACAAATGGAAATGAAACAAGAATGAAGAACAAATAGGAGAAGTGTCAAATTGTATGAACCAGAAAGAAGTGTTTGAAATGAAATGAAGTGTCACAAAACAATGAGTTAACTTGAAATTAAACCTAAGTTACCTGTTCGGTTTTGAGTTTAGGTTTGGGTTCAAGAACCCAGTTCGCTGGTTTGGGAAAAATTGTTTTTGGGGTTGGGTTCGTTTTGGGTTCAATAATACAAAAACATATAAAAATTAGAAATATATACATATTTGCAGCAGTAATTAAGTTCATAATACACCACCATATTAATAGTCAAATAACATAGCAAAAATACACCACCACTTTATCCTCAAATGTCATGATATAGAACTATAAATTGAAGTTCAAACTTCAAACATAAAAATGTCAAGTGTTTCTACAGACATCTAAAATATCTGAGTTTGATATCACACTCTGATCTACTAACATCGTTTCTTCCTAAATCATCCCTCGGTCTAACTGTTTAATCAAATTCCCTTATTTGATTAAATTCATCAATATTCTCTTAATTAAATAAATTATTTTGTCTAATTAAGTCACTTTCCTTGTTAATTAAATCAATTCATCTGATCTAATTATCCCTATTTAATTAAATAATCATTTATTTGATTAAATCTCTAAAGTCTATCATTAAATTAAATAAATTAAAACCTTATTTGATTTAATCTAACACCATCCTTTTAATTAAATAAATCAAAATCTTTATTTAATTAGCCTCTTATCATATTCCTCTCTTTTTGATTTAAATTAATCCAAAATCTAAATCAAATTGTCAAATCAGCTAAATATCCCCTTAAATTAATCAAATCCTGATTAATTTAATCCTAATCATTCAAATCCTCTAGATTTTGCAACTTGCACAATTAAATCATTTATTTGATTTATAATTCATCTATTTTCATTCAAAAAAGGCATCTAAGTGGGAATATTCCTCAAATTTGAAATCTCCCCCCAAAAGGACTTGTCCATCCAACAAAGCATTTAAAGCTCTTACATTGTCTCTTACATGTCTCCCACTTGGCATTTAACTCATTTTTCATCCCCCCTAAACATGTCATCTCATCAAATTCAAATTTCAAACTTGCACAATCCTCAAAACTTGCTCAACCTTCATCCTCTCACATGTTGACAAGTGGCATTATATCATTGGTTGAATCTTTGTCCCACATTGATCAAATTTGGACATCTCTTCAACTTATCAATCTATAAATAAAGAGCTTATATCCTTATTTCATCATCCACATTCAAGCAAAGTTACCATGCTAAAATACTTAGCAATTCTCATCCATCTCATTGAATCATAGCTAGGTTTTTTGCAGATTTTTGGCTTGGGGCATTCATCAATCTTCATCAAAGTGGATCACAATCTTCATCAAATCATCAAAGCTAGCATTGGAGTTGGGAAAGGGCCAATTTTCACATCAAATTTGCACCAACTCCCTCAAGAGATCAAGAATTTACATTGCTTTCATAGGATTTAATCTCTTTTGTTGATTTCTCATTGTATTGCTTTCATTTTCCTATTTAGAGCATTGATAAATGGATTTCTTGAGGAATCATGTTTCTAACTTGCATTTCAATCTTCTAATGTGTTTGTTTGTTGTGTTTTGCAGGTATTAGGATCATGGTTCACATTTACAATCAGCCATTAATAATTATTAATCATTGATCAATTTGAATCATATAGGTCATCAAGAAAAGCAACATCATCAACATCATTAGATGCTACATTTTGTGTAGAACCACAAATAGCATCAGTGGCACACACACACGCACTACCACTAGCACTGACACTACCACTCTCATGCTCAACAGCTGCTTCAGGCTGATAGTCATCATCAATATCAAGTGCAGCTAAGTGACTTGTGGATAGCTAAAATCACATATTTTTAGAAAATATAATGATTTAAGCCTTAAAAAGTTCCATTGTAAGGATTCCAATTGAAGAGGGTTTGATCAAATCACCTTAAATCAAACCCCCTTGGATAGAACCTCGCTAGTTTTAAACCATACCTATAAATGCGTCTCCTTTACACCTATCAAAATGCTGATAAAAAATCATTTTGATTTAGCTTTTGGGGAATCAAATGAATTCATTTAAAATTTATTGCAAATGATTATGGTATTCCTCGAAACAAGCTATCCAATGAATAGAATTTTAATATGTTTTGGTTTTGTTATGTATTTGTTTTTAAGTTTTATTAAACATAGGTTTTTCATCGGAAAATGAATTCTTTGTTCTTCTACGTGGAAAATAGAAGATTATCAAAAAAAAAAATTAAAAATATGAGTGCACCTATATTGAAGTCCTTGATCCAACAAAAAATTAAATTAAATTTTGACATATACAAAAGTTACGCTGCTATAATGGGTCGCTGTGTTTGAATTGTAATTCATTTGACTTTGAAACTTGATTAAGGAAAAAATATTCAATAAAAAACTATCTAACCAAGTGGAAGCACTAGATATCGAGTTACAACTAAATTTGAAAGAATTAGAATTTTATCCTTCATGGAAAAAAGGCAATACACGTAAGGGCCACTTTTAAAAATGTTATTTTCCTCAAAAATCAATTTTCGTGGGAGATGGAAAAAAGAAGTGAAATTTGATTCCAAAAAATTTGAAAAAATATTTTTAGAATCTTGCCAAAATTTGATGAGACTCTAGTTTGCACCATCTTCAAATTCCTGCTTTAGCCGCCATAGGTGCCTCTAATGTGAAGATTTAGTTAAAAATAATAATTTCAGTTGTCCACTTGGCCAAAATTGTAAAACCACTATTATGGGATCATACCAATATCCCACCTCCTTGTGTCTCCTTTGTAGGAACTTTCCTTGTGTGTAAGGAGGCGCAAGTTTGAATGCAAATACACCAAGTCCTCTGCCTTTTTTGAATGTAGCCTATTGTGTTTTATTAAGTGGATGAAGGAGTATGTGCTCCAATTCCTCTTAAAAGAAGATGAACTAGCAACCTATTCAGACCAAATTAAATAGTTAAGAGTTACAAAATTTAACTAAACAAAATTATTAATTAATATAAAAATTAAAATTACAAAATATAAAACTTACTTGGAATAAAAAATTTTATTGCAATAGGTTGGAGGTGCCTGTTTTCTTTCCCATGGAAGTACCACCAACTGTGAGCATCCACCATGTACTTGTCTTGAAGAGCATCAAGATTCTGATCAACACTACCAAAGCATGCAAAAGCCATGAACTCAGCCCTCAGTCGATCACGTTGGTCATGATCATTGAAGAGTCTACGAAGTGCTGCCTTGTACCCTTGAGCCACTTCAGCATCCCTTTATGGAGCATCTCTTGATGAAGCAGAAAGTATCTCAGGACTATAATATTTGGAACTCAATGCAAAAGCGAGAAGATGCAATAGAGTGGTCAGTTTGTTCCATCTATCAACAATGATTTCCTGTAGCTCTTTGAAGAACTTTTCTTTAGGATCTTCCTCTTTTGCATTGATGATGTATTTCATCTTCTTAATCATTGAGTCCATACCATCATATACTTCGCCCAAACAAGGTTTATCCATGTCAGTGTAATA
>VDFB02269018.1:0-67339 GCA_007258455.2 Sequoia sempervirens | reverse complement strand
ATATTATTCTATTTGGTGATTTTGAAGAGCTTTTCGGAGTTTGAAACCCTAGGACGAAAACCCTAAGGGTGATTGGTTTTGGTAGAGTGAATAATCTGCCCTAGCTGGTTGTTGAAGAAATTATACAGATTTCTCACAGTGGATGCGATAGGAAGATTTACGAAATTTGGGAAGTGTCTTGTAGAGACAAATTTCATTATCAGATATTGGTTTATTTACATGAGGAAATTTCAGGTGATATCTATTTTATATCTAGAGCTATAGCTCATACACTTTTAGCTGGTTTATTATCAGTAACATTTATTTTAGTGGAGTTGTTTAACTATACAAGAACCGGGGCCCTTATTCCTATCGCAACTTCCCTACATTTCTTTTTTAGAAGGGAATCGATACATATTGGAGTAGCAGGAATAATTTAATGGAAGCCGTGTAGTTTGTGGAGTCTTCACATGAGGTTGGTTTGAATATTCTAGTCGCAGGAGTCCTTGTTATCAGCCATGGTAAAAAAGGAGGTTTGAGGGCATACTAATTTCTTTATTGCCACCTTTTGAGTAGCCATGACTAGTGAGGAGACTTCTGCCACATACTGAAACCAACTCAAGCTGCTTATGTGGAGTAAAAGACAAAGTAGACCTTTCCAAGTAAGCATTTTGGGACTTAGCTATTTCCTCTAGCCATCGTAAACTACACTCATTGCATCTGACTTTTAAGGAGCCGTTTCCTTATGATATGAATCGGGTGTTTGCAAAAGGGGGAGCAATTATTTATTGCCAGTATATGCAACGCCTGTATACATTAGGGAATATCGTTATATTGTTTATGCTAGTGATTTGCAATGGTGAGCATAAAGGCTGTCTTGTAAATCGAAATCTGGGGGTGGGATATTTAATGCCAATATTATGTTCTAGCTGCAAATATGAATGATATGAGGTCAGAGTTCATTATTCTTCTCCATTCTGAAATATATTAAATGTATGAATGATTTGGTTCCAAAAATAGCAAATAATTGAATAGTTTATTCATTATCTCTGTCATAGTTTGCATGAATGTTCTTTCTATTCTCAAAAAATTCAACTATTTAAACCATAAACTTGCAAAACAAAAACATCAAACTCAGAGCAATGTATTGATAACTGTTTGACAAAATGCCTGGTCATCTACAATCACAAAATTATAAAAATTTTGCATTCAAAATTGCTTGGGGATATTTCACACTGAGTGACAATGAAGTGGCAACTAGACATATTTTGTTACCTCTTACACCTCATTGTTGTCCTCTTCCCCCTTCTTTGTTTGCAAGGTGCTAGAAGGTTCTTATGTTAGAGTAAAAAGGTGATGTGGTGGTACTTCATGGTCCTTTATTATTTATTAGTGAGAACACTTGGATATTACATAGAAGGATCCAAAGCCTATCTACCAATCGTGTTTTAAGTTCCAAAGTCCTTTGGATGAAATACCATCTACGATCCTTTTTAAATACTAAGTGATGATGCTATTTTGAAAGGACAAAACATCAGAACATTTGGACTCTTCACTTCTAGATTTCTTGCCTCCATTTTTGTTCCATTCCACAACATGTTTCTGAATTTAAGGTCAGCATAAGTGTGGAAATCTTTTCCCTTAAGCTGTTCAATCTTTTATGAAGATCATTTTATTTGAGCTATGCTTTGAACATTTCTTTTTCAGAAGAGGTTATACTACCACAAGTATGCTTTTGAATGGGGGATGATGTTACAAATGTGATAAGATGATAAACACTTTACTAACATAATTTTAACTTTTATTTGATGCAAGAGAACCTTCCCATTTCTTTCTTTCTTCTAATGCAAGATATGTTTGTTGAGTTGGAAAGATCCACATCTTTTGGTTGCAGATATATAATTTTGACACATCAACACTATCCTTAAAATTGCTTTTTTTCTTCCAAACCTTCAACATGACGTAAACCTTTTGAGAGCTACTTAATTTTTGTTGGTAAGTGTTTTCTAAGCCAAAGGTAGCCACAATTCTCTAGTGTATAATTTTTTTATGTTATATTAATACATGTTATGTAGACTTTCAATGGTGGTTAGGAATAGCGAGGCTAATGATTTTGTCTTTAATGACAACCACTAGCCCATGAGGTAGGATGGCCACTATCGGGGTAAGAACATTGATATTTGTATGTTAGGTCCTCCTTGTATTGAACACTACCTATGAAATAAATAACAAATTTCTTTTTTTTTTGCAATTATTCTCCATATGAGTTGTGATTCCTATCATTTACATGTACTCTAGCTTGTGGTTCTGGTAGTGTAGTTTTGGTAATTAAAATCTAGTAGTTAATACTTTGGTATAAGATAGGCGATCATTTACATTGAAAGAAAAATGAATTCCATGACAATGAAAGAAACAAATAATATTTAATTAGCAAAACATAGCTCTTATTTATTTTTCCTTGGAAAAGTAGGTGTTGAAAATAGGTGTGCAAGTTGGGTAGAAAATAGAGGCAAAAATTCAAACACAACACAATTGTAATGATGCCAAGAATTTTTTTGAATGCAAACTAATGATTGTTTCAGTGGAGGGAGTCAATCAAGTTTGAGCTTTATTTAGTGGAATGGACCTAAAAAACTTCATATGAAGAAACTATAGATGATCATGATTTTGTAGTTAGTGTACAATACCTATTACTATGTTTTGATATTGTGGTTTATATGACTATTAATTGTTTGTCACCTTAGAGTAAATTATAAGCGTCGGTTGGTTAACAATTGTGTTCCTCTTGGCAATTGTCGGGTCTTTTATATAAATTTTGTAACATCAAGGAAAGTAGTATGATCTAGTCGGATCAATTTTGATCTTTAGTTGACCATCTCTAGTCTACTATAATAACTTCATGTGCGAATAAAGTTATACTTTTACTCCTCTATCTGGTATGTATTATTAATTTTGTTCATTATTTCAAGTATTCATTTTATCAAATAGGAGAGTAAACAATATATTTGGTGCCCCATTTGATAGTGTCCAAATTTTCTTACACCCTAACTCATTTTGTGCCTTGTGTGTCACATTACCCATCAGTTATAACTGGTTTGAAATAATTTCTTATGGGTCTCCCTTGGTCAAAATTAGTTAACTATGGTTCCTCACCGCCCTCCATACCCCTAACATGTGTTAGAAGTTGCAAGGGTTTGAGAAAATCCTAAGTTTGGGAGTGTTTTGGTCATTTATTGTTGCTTTGGTAGTGTTGTAGACTTTCAATTGATTACTAGACATTTCATATTCATTGAATATCCAGTTCCTCTATATAGTTTTGCATAAAGGTTCTGCATGGACTTTTGGGCACTTCCATCCTTCATTTCCCTTCATTTTCTCCCATTTGCAGGATTTTGATTGTCATCTAGATATTTTCCTGATGTCTTGAGTGCTGATCCGCTCTCACATCATATCCCTACAAATCCTTAATTCCTTCTTTCCCTTCTTCCTTGTGGACTTTTGAAGCGAATCCATACTTATTCCTATCCTCACATCCACTTCCTCCATCCTGTTCCACAAGCTTCCCTTGCATCGTTCTTTGCGGAACTCCTGCCTACCTTCGGACATCCATAACCTTCGGTTTTCTGTTTTCCTACAATTTCTTCCCCAAGCCTTTCTTGGGGACTTTCCCTAGACATCCAAACTGTCATTCCAAGGTCCAAATCTTGTGTCCACTTCCACATTAATTTCCCACAAGTGCTCAGTATGATTTTTCCTATTCATTTCTTCTTGTGTGGAGGTCAGCCTAACTTTTGGATATCTAGTTCCATACTCTATATATCTTGTCTTGTCATAATGTCCATTCCTGCAAGCTTTTCCTACGTTTCTCCCAAGTGTTCCATTTTTTTCATTTCTTCCTTTTTTTGAGTTTTGAGGGACTTTTGAACCTTCTTCCAATGTCTAGTTCCAATATCTAGTCCTACTTCAAACTCCACATCCTCTATTCTCACATCTTGGTTCACCCCAAACTTTCATAATTCTTCCACAATGCTTCCTCCACTCCATAGATACTCCCAAAATGCCATTAATAACCAGATTTGACCCTGCAACCATCTAGTCTATTTTTTCCCACCCAAAAACATTGTTCAATCTAGAGGGCATGAATTTAAATGCAATAATTAGCAATAGAGGATGAGGGTACCCATGTTGCCATTAACGAGGTAGTTGATTTTTAGGTTCTAGGGATCTTTGCGCCAAATATTGATTGTTCATCTCATGGATTTCACGGGCTTTGTCTTGCAATGTACTCAAAGGTGGTAATGTCCACTTCATCAAATTTTCAGAAGCAAGAGATTGTAGTGTTATTTGCCTCCAAGCACAACCCAAAAGGCCATTCAAGAGCTCAAGATAAATGTGACCAAAAAGAAGACTTTCACACGCTTCTTGGTACAAGGCCATGCAATGGTGACATGAGGATGCATGGATGACCTTTGCAATTGTGGGTGCTAGTGGTTCTTCTCATGAGGTTGCTTCTTGTTGATTAAATGATATATATTTATTGATCTTTATTTGGAAAATGATGGAAAAAAGGTTGTAGAGCGAAGAACAAGAGAAGGATTTCTAGACCATTATGGTTCTCCTTTCCAAGAAAGGGTCGAAGATATTTTGTATTGTAATGATCTAGGTTTTGTCCCAAATGTGTAATACATTATTGTAATCCCAAAAGAATGAGTAAAAAATGTAGAGCTAGTATCTTGTGTATGTTTTTGAAGATTTCGTAGGTCTTCCTAATCACATTTTGGTGATTTGAATGTTAACTCTAATTAGTTTGTCATCCAGATGGATATAGAATCCTTGTAAGGCCTTTGCAAGGTATCTTTTTAGATTCACATAAGAAATATATGAGTTTATCATGGATTACTAAGCCATGTTCATTTTGATATTTCGTAATTTCATTTATCTATTTACTTGCATGCGTAGAGCCTAGTTTATGTATGTAGTTGAAAAGGCATAATCTTCAATGATATCTTCGTGAAGATATCACAAGATGTATTTTAGTTATTGCATCCTTTGGTGTATTAAACTTATGATTCTGTTTACCCACTTGGATATAAGGCACCTGTTTGCTTCTTGCTTAACCTACCATCACCCAACACATTCAAAACAACTTAATATTAAACTTGATTTTATTTTGTGTTGAATCAATTTCAGTTTCTTCCATGACTAGATGTGAATAATATCATTAGGGGTTATTAAGGACACATTTTTAGACACTCAACATGGTTGTTTATGTACTTAATGAAGGTGCAAAACCTTGCATTGGAAAACCAACATACAAATACTTAATAACAAATAAATAGGAGTGTCCTATGCATTGGTTATGGTTTGTGTCAAGGTATATGTCCATTTCCTATAGTTGTATCTAGTACAACACTTCAAGGAAGCCCCCTTTGGTCTATTAGAGCCTAAAGTTAAAGGTTTTACCCACATTAGTAAATTGGTCCATAGTTCCTTGTCTAATCATAAGTTTGACACCCCTAGTGCTTAGGAAAAGTTCTAATTGTAGGGATTTGGGAACCAACAACTTCGAAAACCAACATATGTCATGAGAATTAACTTAGAATTCAAAACTTTTAATTGTTGTCTCATTTAGAGTAGGGATAGTGTGGTCCATACATTGTCACTTAGAGTAAAGTACATTGAGTTCTTGAATGGTGTTGTACCCAAAATTAAAATTTTTGCTACATTTAGGCATTTTGAAGAAATGGTAAGTCTTGTCAAAAATTGTCAAAAAGGTCAAAAAATGGAAATTTGCATGTCACGCATGTTGGTCAAAGACTCAAAATTTTCAAAATCTGACGATTTGGGTCTACTCAGAGCGACCTTGTCTACAAAACCTAGATCGCAGTTTTTCGCCCCTAAATTTTAGGAATATTTCTAAAAATAGAAAGTTTCTAAAAAGACTTTTTTTGGGTTTCTGCTCAAATGGATATTGGAAATTTTTTAAAAATAGAATTTTTGATTCCAGGGTTCAAACTAATTTTGATTGGCTTAAAATACTTCTTGGCTGGTCTAGTTAGAAACATCAAAAGATTAGTATTTCTTTGGTGGGTCTATTCTACTTTTTTAGAAGCTAAAATAGGAGCTTCGAGGTCATCAATGGGGATTGGTCAATTGTCAGGTGTCAGATTCAAAGTCTCAAACACTGTATAGATCGAGAAATGGCAAAAGATACTTGAGGAACGAAGAATGAAGGAGGGGAATCTGAAAAATCTTGAAAATAGAGAAAATTTGACTAACATTGGAGTTGCTGGGCGCTCCTGCCCAATCAAGGCGCCTAGCCATTCATGTCATACCATATTTTTCAACCCTGCCAATCTAGAGCACGAAACAGTGAACACGAAAAACAAAGGAAAAGTTGTAAAAATGATTAAAAAACTAACTTTGCATAGTAAAGCCGCCCCTGCTAGCCAGGGGCGCCCATCATTTCAAGCTATTAGATGCTGTTTCTGGGGTTTGTAACTCCAACAATTTGTTCTCAGAGTTCGTCCGGCTCCGCAGTGAATCCAGCAGCAGGCCCATTGGATTAATCAGTTAGCTAGAATTGTGGATTGAACGGAGAAGTTTTATTAGAGAGGCAAATTGGGAATTGTGAAAAACATCAAAAATATTCTATCTTTGGGATTCTTGGGCGCCCCAGGTAGCTAAGGGTGCCTAGGGTTTTGGAAGGTCAGATTTAGCTGTTAGAGTTTTCGAGGATGCTCATCTTCTTTAGAATTCCTTAGGCTATCCAGTGGATGTCTCAGTCAGTTCATTAGATTCTTCAGTCGCCAACAATTTTAGATCAAATGGAGGATAAGGCATGGAAGGTCTAAAGTTGGAAAGTTGAAATTCACCAAAAAATGACTAAATCAAGAGAGTTGGGGCACCCTAGCTAGCCAGGGGTGCTTGAGATTTTGAGGGCACAAAGGTAGTTTCAGGGTTAGTAGTCTTCAAAACAGTCCTTCAGTTTCCAACAGGCTCTCCAACGAATTCAACGGTGAGCTCAGAAGATTTGCTAGTCATTAGATATTGCGGATTGAACAAATAGAGAAAATGAAGAGAAGAAATGAAAAACACAGAAAAAAAATATAACTCTTGCAAGGTTGGGTGCCCTAGGTAGCCAGGGGTGCCTAGGAATTCAAGACACCAGATGAAGTTTTTAGGACAAGCTACCTCTAGGAAGATCTTCTCTAGTTTCGACAAGCTATCCAATGAATCCAATATCCAGTTCATTGGAGCTCTTGAGCAGCCGAAATTGTGAATTCATTTGAAGATTAGAAAACACTAAAAATGGAAGAACATCAAGAAAAGAAAATTTGTCTAGAGGACTTGGGCGCCACCAGCTAGCCAGGGATGCCTAAGATTTTGAGGGTTCAGATCACGTTTTTGGTAGATGCTACCAATAGAACAATCATCTCCAATTTGATCAAGCTTCACAATGGATCAGTTAGCTAGTTCACAGGATTCATCTAGTGTCTGGAATTGAAGATCAAGGGGATGCATTTTATGAAGCAAAAAGTTGAAAATTTCAGAAAAAATGGTTGTTTGCCGAGTAAAGGCGCCCAAGTTCAATGCCTTAGTGAAATTTTTGAATTTCGTCCCGCATCATTCAAAACAATGTATACATTCGATGTTTCTGGCTCAGGATTGGCTTCGAAGATTTAAAGCTGGAGAATAAAGCATCTTCATCCTCAAAACCTATTTAAGAAGGCTTTTGGCATTCATTATTCACTTTTTGCAGGTTAGCATCTAGAGGAGGAAATGTACAATTTTCTTTACATCAAGATTTGGAGGCCAAAATGTGGTGCTTTTTCAGTGTTCTTTGTGGTTTTGAGATCAGGTTGCGCAAAGGCTTGCTTTTTCATGCTTTATTTTTCTAGGGCATCACATTTCAGAAGAAGGGGGTCATCTTCTTCAAATTCCATCAATCTGGGTCCGCTTGGTTTTTCATCCTCTTGAAGTTTGGAAAATTTTATAGAATCTGCTTTTTCCATGCTTTCTCGAGAAAATCTTAGTTTTCTCAAAATCTAATAATCTAGGTCTATTCACTATGAAATTGTTTACAAAACCCAGATCCTAGTTTTTCAACAATTTTTGGAAGCTTTGCATGTTGAGGAAAGATCAACTTTTTTCAAAAAACTGACAATCTCGGTTGCTTCAGAATATAGTTATCTTCAAAACCCATATCTTACTTTTTCAGCTTTTTTCGACCAAAAATTGAACATCTTGCATGTTCTTGAAAAAATCAGTTTTTCTAGTTTTCATTGATCTAGGTTTCTTTAGAACGACATTCTCTACAAAACCCAGACCTCAATTTTTTTTGGGAATTTGCATATTTTTTCAAGAAAATTCAGCAACTTGTTTTCAACAGTTTGTGCAAAACTTTTCCGGACATAGGCGTGTTCATAGTCAAAATTCAAGTTTTTCATCGTACAATATTCTTCCATTGAAAAATTAAAAGTGTTAGAAGCATAAAAGCTACAAAAGAAACAGAGAAATGGGAGAAGATGGTCACACACAGGGTAAAAAGATATGCTAAAGCAAGAGGATATATTTATAAAAGGTCATCACTCTAGTTGCAGAGCCACCAAAATTAGCATGTTTGAGTTATCTTATCAGGACAACGAAGATCTCTGAAGATAGATTTAAAGCAGCAGTTATGAAATATTCCCCATTAATTTTTTCCCAAAATTAACATTCAAATCAGCAACCAAACACTGATTAGCGTTAGCTCCAAAATGTAAACCAGCAAAGAAGATAACTCTAACCAAGAATGTTCACCAAGATCCCAATGTGGGAGGTGATAGCATATGGTCAGAGGATCATTAGGCATAAACAGAGCTGAAAGTACAATTCATCATGAGGCATCCACAAGCGGTGGGGATACTCCACTTATTTGGGTGATTATTACATTATTAAAGGCGGCAAAACCAGCCATTTAAATCCTCACTTCCACTTATTAACGTGGGGGGAATACAGTCCACACAACCACTTATTTAGTGGGGGGAAACTTACAATTAAGAAAGATGATTATTTAAACTCAACCACTCAATCGTGGGAGTATGAAATTTAAACTAATTGCAGCAAATAAAATAAATAGCTGTTAGTACTACTAATCAGCTTTACAATGAATTAAACAGCTGCAAATAAGAAAGATATGCTTCCAAATCAATCAATGGTTAGAGTAACACTTCCTCTAACTCTTACAATACAATAATGATATAGAAATGAAGCTCAAACCAGCATTATATCAAAAACTAACAAGTTTGATCAGAAATAGAGAATACAGAAAATCAGACCAGTAAACTGTACATCAATGAGATGCACATAACTTTATCAATTTACCTCCAAATTGAGTGAAATCAATTGCAATGAACCTCTGGAGGATAGGCGCCCATGTCATGATGATGAAACAGCTTCAAAAAGCAACCATTAATTTACTTGCACAATTCTCAATGCTCCCAACATGGTATGGCCCTTAGCAAGGGCGATTTTGCAAGATTAAAAAAAATACTTTGAAATAAATTCTGATCTTCTATGGGAAGGGGCGCCCATGTGCTAGGAATCCATATCTTCAATACCCAGAAGCATATTAAAATTGAACAAAAAGCTGTTAATGAAAATCACCTTCAGCCATGAATGAACCAGCAAGCTCAAAAACTGAAAAATACTTCAAATTCTCCAACAATGAAGCTCAATGTGCACTTCTGAATGAAGCACACTCTCAGTCCAGCATCTAGGGAACCATAGTTTC
Organism: Sequoia sempervirens; assembly: GCA_007258455.2. Classification (NCBI taxonomy): domain Eukaryota; kingdom Viridiplantae; phylum Streptophyta; class Pinopsida; order Cupressales; family Cupressaceae; genus Sequoia; species Sequoia sempervirens. The sequence goes on along the minus strand of VDFB02269018.1, from coordinate 57,585 downwards.
AGGCCCGAAGAATGGAGACAAATTGCTAAGCTTTCCCTTAGCCGGATTATGGATTTCAAACCAGCAGCATAACTTTACAATATTTCCCAAAGATGATCAGCTCTACAAACAACAGCAATATATAAGCTTCAATTGGCAAATGAAGCAACAAGAGACTCTTCAAATTCCAAGAAGTTGAATCACTTCAACTTCCAAAAGGGATGCCACTTTAAGCATTTCACTTTTTGAAATAATAAAATATTAATCAATCTCTTTTAGGCATCCAACTTCACTTTGCAACAATAAAGCATTTAATAATTCATTAAATGCACCATTGACCCCTTAATGACCCCCTTTTAAAAACAACATGAAGTGATCATTCCTAGGCGTGGGGGTACAACTGAGAAACATAAAAATGACTAAGTATAAAACTTAATCCATGGAGATAACCAAAGCCAAACTGAAACTGAAGGATAGCAAAATGACTTGAGCTGAATTGCTGATGATGCTACTGCCAAAATTAGACTTACTAAAAATAGCCAACTGCTATAAATAGTAAGTTCACATCAAAACAACAGAAAGCCAAACTGAACATTGAACTGCAAAGGATTGAACTGCTGCTAGACAGATACTGCCAAAAGATAGACTTGCTAAAAATAGTGAACTGCTATAAATAGTAAGTCTGCACAACAACCTCAGAACGCCAACTGAGCAGTATCTGAAAGAGGAAACCCTAATTTTCTGCCTCAGCTTAGCCTACGGATTTCCGGAAATAGGCTAAATCCAAATGAAGAGCGTATGGCCAAAATGGGGACATTACAGTCCGCCCTTCCCAAAATTGCTTGTCCTCAAGCAATTCCAATGCCAACCTGAAATCACCATACTGAACCAAACTGAAACTGAATGGGATCCCTGGGTCCCAAATCAACCTAGGTGAAAGATAACACCTACTGATGTAACCATTGCACTGCTGGATGCCAACAAAAGAAATCACCAGATTAAAATTAAACTGAAACATCATGGGAATAAATTCTAGAAGACCATCATTGGCTTCATCATCTTCAATTGGGGAATAGAAAACCCAAGTGATACCAGGATTCCAAAACTTTCTTAGGAACACTGTTCCTCTAATCCGTTGCGCTACTCTGATTAAAACAACTGAATACTCAAAGTGGATCAACATGTCACGATCCACAAAAGACAATGCACCAAAAATGTTAGTACTTGGGTCCCATATTAGTCTGTAGGACCTCCAAATCTTGCTGTCATAATTCTGATCAGCAACAAAAATATTTTCAAACATGCTTCTAAACCAATGCCAAACCAAGAGCAACGCTCCACACTCCATCCCTATCCAAGAGGATGCACAATGCTTCCTTTGAAGCAAACTGATTTCACTGAAAGAACTCCAAGAAATATTCACATGTCTCACATCAAGAGTCTCAATTTGACAAATCAAATCAGCTAATAACTCGCTGTCCCAAAAAGTAATGTATGAGTTGGTACCACAAAATTCACTGTCAACCATCAATGAACAACCCATACCTGAACTTTGACCATACTGAATCATTCCCTTGCTCATTTGTGGTAGAAATTCAGTCCAAATAGGAGGTGGAGAGGCCTGTAAATGAAGTAACCAGCTTCCTAAGAGGTCTGAAATAATCATCTTGAGATCTGATTTTTGGAAAATCAGCATCCAAGAAGACAAGCAACAGCTGCAACATAAGAATCTTTTATCAAAATGAGCATCACTGCTCATGAACCAAGCTGGTGGCACCTTTAGCAAAAAACCACATGCCACCACAAACCAACTTCTGATCATATTTCCTTCCCAGAACACCAATTTATGATCAGAAATAAAGAACCAATGACATAGAAAGAAGGAAGCAACAAACATAAAACAGAATTTTTGACACTTATCTCTCCATCCAACCTTCTTTTTATGCATTCCATTCTTCATAAGAAAATACTTGAGATCCCAAATACTAATTTGCAATTGAAGACATTTTCCAACACAAAAGCAAATGGTCACAACTACATTCTGAATATTATATGTTGGTCTATCTACTTTGAAATTACCTTCTTCCCAAGTAATGCTAGGATCCCAAACTAACAACCATGAAGAGCCACTTCTCAAACTGATAACTGCTCTCACACGAATCCTTTGATTTGCTTGTTCCATCTGCAATGCCACTTCTTGAAACTCCAAGAAGTATTCAACTAACCTTTGTTCGTTGAAGAAATCAAATCCAGAATCTTGTGATATGACTTGCCGGAAAGATTCCATGAATCCTTCATCAAATACAATTCTGAAATCTATCACTCTAAGAGAAGATGGTGATGAACTAAAATCTGATATGAGTCTCACAAGCATCCTCATCAAAAAATAAATTAAACCTTCATCAACAAACCCATCAACTCTTTGTTGATGAACAATAAGAATGCCTTCATTTCTTTGTGTTTCAAGAGTTACCAATTCTTGCTGAATGGTTGCACTAGGAGCAGCAGTAGATTCAACTTCGTGCAACTCACGTATTAACTCTCCAATGCTGGAAGACAAACTCAAATCCCCTTCTTCAGTAATCTCTGAAGCAATTTCTTCGTCATTTTCAAAAAGAGGATTTACATAAACCTTACTAGAACCTTCTTCATACAAGAGATTGTCAAAAGCTTGATAAGCTTGAGAATTTGAATGCTTTGGTCTCTTAGGACAGCATTCCAAATCATATGTTTCTTGTATGAGATCAAACTCATCAAGAATTTCTTGAAGCTCCTCTGCTCTTCTTCTATTTTCTTGCTCCCATGAATATTGAACAGCAGAAATCTGATTCTCTGCTTCAATTAGAGTCTCATGCACTTCTTGCAACTTTGTTTTGGTAAGCTCATGCCACTCCAATGCCTTGTCAGCAATATTGGCCACTATGTCTTTGTTACGAATGATGTGCAAAAGACTAGATTTAATTTCCTCCAAGGCAAATTTAATGGACTTCATGTCATCAATAGAAATGCAACATACAACTTCTCCCCTAGGCACATCATAAATCATCTGTTCTACATGTCTATGAATTCTATCAAGATTTGACAAAATTTGAATTCCATTATCAGCAATGTGTGAACTTGAGCTGCAATCATTATATACTGGCTGAGATGATGTAGAACAACTTTGATGGATAAAGATTTCAAAAATGGTTTGAGTTGTACTCCTCAACTTGTCTCGCATGTGGTGAACACTCTTCATCATTCCATCCATAGTGCCTTCCAATTCCTTAGCTTTTTGCCTTAGCTTGATTTCCGGTGAAGAAAAATCTGCCTTATAACTACTAGAAACTTCACCTTCCATGTTGTCTCCTACACATGATTCAAAAGAATTGATCAAATCAACTTTGAAGTGGGAAGAGACTTCATCTTCCTCTTTCTTCTTCTCCTCCTTGACTTGACTTTCAAACCAACATTCTCTAGAATTGTGAAGAAGCAAATTGCTGATTGAACACATATCTTCTACTAATCGAACTTCTCTTTCATTTGGATCTACACTTATGGCCTCTTCATGCATCTTTGTTTCAACTTTTGTTTCCAAAAGTTTTTTCTTTGAATCTTCAACATGAGGCTTCTTAACACAAGTCAACTCACTGTTCTCCTCTGTAGAAAACAAGAGTACCTCACTAGTCTTCAAGGCTTCCACTGACACATTACATTCTTTTACAGAATGCTTGGATGAGTGCAAATCCGTAGATACCCCTTGAACTTTTGCAATGTCTTCAAAGGGATTCCAACTTTCATCCTCCTCTTCAACTTCGGAAATCTCCTCTTTGTTCACAACAGTCTTCTTCAAAAATGGTTTCAACTTATCTTCACATTGACTGAAAATTTCTTTAACTAACAAATCAGCAGTGGGAGAAATCTGCTCTTCACGTTTATAAGCATCCAAGAGAAGAGTTTGGACACTTTCAGGAAGACTATCAGCTTCTTTAATTGTAGAGATTAGAACATTCATGACAGCTGCAAGCATACTCTCTTCTTGCTCACTCCAGGTCGAGGTGAAAAGATAATTAAACAAGTGATAAATCTGATTCTCCATCTCAAATTCTATCAATAAGATGCAAGCACCAACTTCAGAAAATGTTTTTAAAATAGCAGCTCTTCTTGGAAACAAGCTACTACCAGTTTCATCCAAATCTTGAAAACATTCCACTATCATCTTTAATATGATCTTCATAGTTTCATCATCATAGGGCAACTGGGGAATTACAATTCTCATTATCTCCATGAAACAAGAAGAAATCAGCAGCTTGGTTTCTTCATCAGGATGCCCCAACCAATAGGGCTGATTCAAAGTATTCACTACAGGAGCTAGTGCCAACTCCATTTTCTCTGAAGGTGATTGCTTCACACGTCTCAAACATTGTTCTAACAAATGAAGAATGTTCTCTTCATTTTCTCTTGACTGAAATTCTTTACCAAGTCTCTTTCCAGCCATAAAGAGAGTCTCTGCCAACTTCATCTCTTCTTCATTAGCCATGCCTAGCTGCCAACTTCTGGATACCACAAGGAGCCAAACTAGAATCTGCTCTGACTTTCGGTGTAGTACCGAAGATCTTTGTCACTCAACTGTTTAAACATGTAGCACTGATCACAGGATGGCAGGATCTTCTGCTCTGATACCACTGAAATATTCCCCATTAATTTTTTCCCAAAATTAACATTCAAATCAGCAACCAAACACTGATTAGCGTTAGCTCCAAAATGTAAACCAGCAAAGAAGATAACTCTAACCAAGAATGTTCACCAAGATCCCAATGTGGGCGAGGTGATAGCATATGGTCAGAGGATCATTAGGCATAAACAGAGCTGAAAGTACAATTCATCTGCTGATGCAGGCATCCACAAGCAGTGGGGATACTCCACTTATTCAGTGGGTGAGATTATTATATTATTAAAGGCGGCAAGCCAGCCATTTAAATCCTCACTTCCACTTATTAACGTGGGGGGAATACAGTCCACACAACCACTTATTTAGTGGGGGGAAACTTACAATTAAGAAAGATGATTATTTAAACTCAACCACTCAATCGTGGGAGTATGAAATTTAAACTAATTGCAGCAAATAAAATAAATAGCTGTTAGTACTACTAATCAACTTTACAATGAATTAAACAGCTGCAAATAAGAAAGATATGCTTCCAAATCAATCAATGGTTAGAGTAACACTTCCTCTAACTCTTACAATACAATAATGATATAGAAATGAAGCTCAAACCAGCATTATATCAAAAACTAACAAGTTTGATCAGAAATAGAGAATACAGAAAATCAGACCAGTAAACTGTACATCAATGAGATGCACATAATTTTATCAATTTACCTCCAACTTGAGTGAATTCAATTGCAATGAACCTCTGGAGGATAGGCGCCCATGTCATGATGATGAAACAGCTTCAAAAAGCAACCATTAATTTACTTGCACAATTCTCAATGCTCCCAACATGGTATGGCCCTTAGCAAGGGCGATTTTGCAAGATTAAAAAAAATACTTTGAAATAAATTCTGATCTTCTATGGGAAGGGGCGCCCATGTGCTAGGAATCCATATCTTCAATACCCAGAAGCATATTAAAATTGAACAAAAAGCTGTTAATGAAAATCACCTTCAGCCATGAATGAACCAGCAAGCTCAAAAACTGAAAAATACTTCAAATTCTCCAACAATGAAGCTCAATGTGCACTTCTGAATGAAGCACACTCTCAAAGCATCTAGGGAACCATAGTTTCAGGCCCGAAGAATGGAGACAAATTGCTAAGCTTTCCCTTAGCCGGATTATGGATTTCAAACCAGCAGCATAACTTTACAATATTTCCCAAAGATGATCAGCTCTACAAACAACAGCAATATATAAGCTTCAATTGGCAAATGAAGCAACAAGAGACTCTTCAAATTCCAAGAAGTTGAATCACTTCAACTTCCAAAAGGGATGCCACTTTAAGCATTTCACTTTTTGAAATAATAAAATATTAATCAACCTCTTTTAGGCATCCAACTTCACTTTGCAACAATAAAGCATTTAATAATTCATTAAATGCACCATTGACCCCTTAATGACCCCCTTTTAAAAACAACATGAAGTGATCATTCCTAGGCGTGGGGGTACAACTGAGAAACATAAAAATGACTAAGTATAAAACTTAATCCATGGAGATAACCAAAGCCAAACTGAAACTGAAGGATAGCAAAATGACTTGACCTGAATTGCTGATGATGCTACTGCCAAAATTAGACTTACTAAAAATAGCCAACTGCTATAAATAGTAAGTTCACATCAAAACAACAGAAAGCCAAACTGGACATTGAACTGGAAAGGATTGAACTGCTGCTAGACAGATACTGCCAAAAGATAGACTTACTAAAAATAGTGAATTGCTATAAATAGTAAGTTTGCACAACAACCTCAGAACGCCAACTGAGCAGTATCTGAAAGAGGAAACCCTAATTTTCTGCCTCAGCTTAGCCTACGGATTTCCGGAAATAGGCTAAATCCAAATGAAGAGCGTATGGCCAAAACGGGGACATTACAAGTTAACTCGATGTTTTTTCTTAGTTTTCTTGCTAGTCTTGTCCCATGCTTATCTATTCTTTGTGAGAGAGAAGAGAATCGAGTTGTAATAGTTGGCACTTTCCCTGTTTTTTGCTTTCAGCAGGTTGTTAGTTAGTTGTCTTGTTTTAGTTTTAGAAATAAAGCTTGCATGTTGGCAAGTCTTGTTGTAAAAGCAAGGAGATTTTAGGGTTCCCTACTCTTCGCTTGTGTATAAATAAGGGAAGCCATGCCCATTTTTCTTTAACCGTTAATGTGATAGCAAATTGTTGAGCCTACTTTTGCCTGCAAGTTGTTATTCAGTGTTTGTTCATTTAGTGTAAGAGAAAGAAAAGCTTGCATGCCTGCCTTTTGCTGCAAGTTATTGTTCAGTTCATTTGTAATTTGTGTTAAGTATATTCTAGTTTGATCGCAAAACTGTAAGCTTGTTATTGCTACAATCCTGCTGTCCCAGAAGTGTAATTGTTTTCAGAAATTTGAGAAAGGAAATCTTATGCCTCATTTGCTTTGATCTACTCTCTTGGTTTTTCTTTTATCTATTTTGCTTATATAATCTTTATTTCATTTGGCACCAAAAAGTACAGTGAGTCTTAAGGTGTGCATTGGGATTGAGTTTATGCGAGTTTTGTGTTAAAGAATCATTCCTTGTTTACTTTTAACTCTAAAGCTCTGAGTTTATTTGAGTTGTTAAAAGCGTCATTAGAGTAGGCTTAGTCGTAGTTGAAGATTCAAAAGAGAAAACCTCAGCTACGATGCTAGAGTTTTATAACCTTGTGCTCTTAGCTGAGAACAAAAAGATTGGCAAATAGTTTAGTTTACTTTCTTTAATCATCATCAACAAAGAGGGAGCCTCCCCTCCTAATTTGAAGAGCAGTTAATCTGTGCATAGCTATCTGTTTCTAATCCTCATTCTAGAGGTGCGAATTGAAATGCCAACAAATGGAATAAAAGTTAGACTAATTTCATTTCTACCCATTGTAGACAATTGCAAAGAAGCAACACAATTGAACACTTTTGTCAACTTCCCAACAAATATCATAGTGCTTAGATTTCTAGTTTCTTGGTGCTTAAGTTTTTTGAGTTAGACTTGCTTAGTGTGCTTCAACATGTTATATGTAATTTATTTTTTGCATTTCTTGGGGTTTCACAAATCATGCAATGTCAATAGTGTATGTGTTGAGTTCTATATGATAAATAGGGTTGACATAAATAGCTCTTTTAATTTTGATCAAGTTTATATGTAACTAGAAAATATATTTTTTCCAGTGTAGGTGATTTTTGTTTCAGTTCTAAATTATTATATTTGTTGGTGTCTACAAAGCTGACCCTCTCTTGATAATGCAGATAAGTTTAAAGGATCGTTTTATGCAAATCCAATTGTCGATGTACCTACAAATGTTGAAGCTCTTATACAAAGGTGTTCCCTAAGCTTCAACTTGTGATTAATTGAATACTATTTGAGAAAATCAAAGGCAGTGGTGACTTCACAAGTCTTCATGGCTGGAAACTTTTGATTGGATAATTGTAGTTCATAATCATTCATAGATGTTTCAGCAATGCCCATTTTCCTTGATGTTAGCGATAATGAGTTGTTACGTATGATGCCATTTCCTACTAAATAATTTGTAGATGTATGCATAGATAGTTAAAACTCTACTTTTTGTGTGAGAGCTCCTAACGTGCCTATTGATATCATACTAGCCGTAATCTTGATTGGGCTATGCCCTCTACTTAAAATTATGTAAGACAACCTTCAATACATGGTTTTGTAATATGCATTTAATGACCTATTTGTGAGTGCTCTAGCAATGTAAATAATTGAAACCTTAGCATTTTATTTAACCAATAAAATGTACAATGATGATCTAAGCAAATGATTCTATATATGAAAGCTCTCCAAATTGATGTGCCTATTTGACCCTGTTATGTATCAACTCCCTTAAGTTGTCCTCATGTTTTCCTCCATTTATGATGCATATGAGATGGTTGTTTAACATCCCTCTTCATTGTTAGCATTTTAATTCACACCTTTTAGTGCAACACAAAATGAAATAGATGTGTGGAAAAATTGCTCTTTGAATTAGGAGAGGAAGCTCCTTATAAACAAAAAGTAACGTAATTTGAACAATATGTACTTGCTAATTAGAGTTTGTACAGTGTTTTTTGGGGTGCAATTGACTTCTTCTTGTCTTGCCTAATAATAAGGATTGGAACACAAATTAACTTCTTAGATGCTTACTTGATCTCATCCTTCTCAAATAAAATATGACATACTTGGGTCATGTTAGTCTCTTCCATCAACAACCCTTCTTCATCCTTAAATATTTTCAGCAAACTAGGTACAATTTTTGCTTCTTGTGGATATTGTAGTTCTATTTGTAGTTCTTGATTATGGGAACACATGCAATCATTCAATGTAAGGTTATATAAATTATTCCTTACTGTATTAGGTTTATATTGGATATAGCCCATCTCAAAGCTGCCATTGGGTTTATTTAATAGATGTTGAGGATCACTTGAAGACCCTTACAGGTCATCACTCTAGTTACAGAGCCACCAAAGTTACTAGTCAAATTCGTTGCCAGTATCAAGCGTGAAGATGGTGACTACGTGAGTCTCGATGATGTGCAAACAAAGTTTTAGGATCTCATCCGTTCTAGTTTCTGTGGTGACCCTGCTGGCTGCAAGTTAAGTCAGATGACAGTCATGTCAACAAGGCTGGATGATGTAGCTGCAAAGAAGATTGAATACTAGGAGCAGATTACGAGTGGCGAAGAGATGCTGCGACGACACGTCATCATCCTACGAAGCATCAATTGTCCAGAGGGAGAGACAGTCAACAACTAGATAGAGGAAATAATGACTCAAGTTGATGAGGTGTAAACTCTTAGTTAGGATGTCCTAACCCTCCAAAATAGCATTTATCATACAGGAGTTAACGTAATTCCTCTTTCCAAGTTAACTCATTGTCCCACTAATTGTGCATGTCTATTTTGGAGACACTTTTGTATATTGGAGTTATGTTTTAGTTTATAATTAGTTAACTGAAGTAGACTTTACAGTTAACTGGTTACTTACTTTTAGACATAGGAATAAATCTCGCATTTTGGCAAGAACTCTTGTTTACTCGAGGAGACTTTAGGGTTGCGTACTCCTTTGAGCTTCTATAACTAAGAGCCTTTGCTCATTATTTTGTAACTTTACTTCATGGCAACAAAACTCCGAGCTCACAAGCCTTCAATTTTGTTCCCTTAGTATATGTTCTTGAATCGTATTTGTTATAGTTAAACGCCAAGTACAACTTGCGTTCTCTCTATTTAGATAGGTGTGTTCAATCTATGTTCATGTGTTATTGGTTGATCGCTTTTTGTATGATTGTCTCTTTCATGCAAGTTGCTGTCCGAAAGTGCAACCTTTGATCAAAGCTGAGATAATAAATCAGGAGAGCCACGTGCCTTTGATCTAAAATTCTCAAAGATCTGTCATTGTATGTTGTTCTTAATAATCTTTCTTTCAATCTACACCTCGAAAAGAGCACTGCACCTCCTTGGGAATTTGGAGTGTAGGATTATCGTTCTATGTTGTTTCTAGTAGTCTATATTTCAGCCTACACCTCGGAAAGAGCACTTCGCCTCCTTGGGAATCTTGAGATCTAGCCTACTGTTTGATGATTACTTGTGTGAATTCTATTTCAACGTAAATCTGGAAGTTCAGAGCCTTCAGATGTATTCTGAGAGATAGTTCGTTTGAGTGGTCAAACCATTCCCAATAGCTCCTGTATCATCTTGCCCTATTTATCTTGAGGAAATAGGATAGATTAAAAGTTAGCTTAGTTGTAGTTAAGATTTGTAGAAACCAGAGAAAACCTTAGTTGCAACGCATTGTGTTTTATTAGCCTTGTGCTCTTCCACTGAGTAAAAAGATAGGAACTTAGTTTACTTTTTATGCGAACATTAGCAAAAAGAGGGAGCTTCCCCTCCTAATTCGAAGAGCAGTTATTACATACTGTGCATAGCTGTCCGTTTTCAATAAGCACTCTAGAGGTGTTAATTGAAACACCAACAGATTTTTGGCACCCACCATGGGGCACGAGGTATAGAATTTCGAGAAAAGCTAACGCTTTTATGTCACAGGAATGATCATCTGGCATCCAATTGCATGATCCATACAAGAAGCAATGGATGGTAACAACAATAATGCTGGCGATGATGATAGAAATCAGAGGCGTCCACCTTCATTACCTTGCGGTAATGTCATTGGACCTTTGGCTTTTTAGGTAAATCATGAGTTATCTAAAGGGTCAAGGAAGCACTTTCCCCAATTTCACGGCAATGGTAGTCAACACTTGGATGAACATTTTGCTGCGTTCATGGCGGCTTGCGCTGTCTTGCAAGTGGCACATGAAGTCATCGTAGTGCGTCTCTTTGCGGAGACTGTTGTTGGGAATGGTGTAGACTGGTTCAATCATCTGAAGCCAGGCATTATTGTAAGCTAGGAAACTATGAGCGAGAAATTTCTGGTGAGACTCAAGCCCACTGAAGATAGTCATATGTTGTTTTCCCAACTTGCAAATTGAAAGATGGAACACAACGAGCACATGAGGGAATTTGTAGCAAGTTTTAATTGTCTTGTTACAATACTTTTTTCTACACTCGATCCAACACCGTAGATTTTGACGAGCTATTTCATAAATGCTCTTCCATCAGAGATAGCCTTCTTCCTCAAGACGACAAAGGGAACAGAGTTGAAGAGTGCGCAAGAAAACGCCATCAATTTGGAGGATAATATGATCACTTCTGACTTGATGAAATCAAATTCTATCAGGTCTCTAGCTCAGCAACCGTACCAGCCAAAAAGAGACAATTTTCAGCCACGGTTGCCAACATATCCGTCAAGACTCAAGACCAATGATTGAAGTTGCACACAGTGCAGTATTTTGCTGTTTCCATGATACTGATGCACATATTGGATTCACGTGCCTTGAGAATTTGAGAATGACCCAAATCATGGGATACGCTGAATTTGCTCCTAGTTCTAGTTTTGTACGAACAAGTTCAAATGTTGTCTTACCATAGATGAACAACTTCAATGTTGACTCCGCAACGGGATACTTTGAACCTGTTATTAAAGAAAAAGAAGAAGCATACCGTCAGTAAACTCTTGTGGTGAATCATGAAAATTTTTCAACACCTATGTTTGCATGTGCTCAACACTTCAAAGCACAAAAAGAAGAGGAACAAAGACAAAAATCAAACGAAAAGGGTAAAGAGGTGCTTTCCACTTCCAATCCTAGGTCTTCACAGAAGAACACTATGCTTGTTGCTCGAGATCTGTCTTTAGCAAATTTTGACATCGTAGCTTCCATGATGAAGACCAAGGTACAAATCTCTCAACTGGAATATCTTCAGGATCACCTAGAACAACTAGATCAGATTCTCAATGTTGTAGAGAAGTAGGTTGTGCTCAAGTCATCTATTCCAGAAGAAGCAAAGCCTAAAACAGGTCCTGGTAATTATGTGACTCTGTTAGAAATAGAAACTAAAGACCATAACATTGCTTGTTTTGAAAAGGGACTGGTAGAGGACAAAGTCATGGACAATACAGTTCGATGGAGGTTGTTCCAATACAAGTTCAAAAGCAGGGGGAATGGTCATCTCCCCTAAAAGACAATTGCACCCATTTGTGCAATTGGAATTCACTGAAGCTGAGAAAGAGGTGCTTTTGTTAGGCCTCAAAAATGCTGAAGACATAGGAATCAAACTCCTATGTGTTAAAGGCAATCTAGAGCTGATCGACGAGCCGATCAAAGGATATTTTCAGGTTAGAAAAGATCACCTACGACATTACAAAAATCGAGTTTGGAACTCAATTGACTGGTTTGAAGAAATCAATATCCCGAGGATGGACTACAACAAAACTAGTGCCTCAAGGGTATCAACTTTCCCATTTGCATCATATTCTAACTTTTGTCAGAGTACCTTTTTCTTGGATAGATGAATAGCTGAGAATCTTCATCCTAGAGCGATTGTCTCCCGCAATTCCCATCAGAAGAGAAGTAAAGCCTTTTACGCAGAAGCAACATTGATGGGAGGCTCTTTCTGCTACCACGAAGCAGACAATATCCAAAGCACTTCATTTCTTCATTGGTGGAGTGAAGTTCTGTAAATAATTTTCTTTTGTTTTTTTGTAATGTATTTCCCCTTTTTGTAATGTTTATGTTATGTAGTAATGTATTTCCTCGTTACGTGAAGTATTGTCGTGTTTTAGGTGATTTCTTAGGTAGTCTTTTTTTTAGGTGATTAGGAAAACTCCAATTGTTAGGTAAATTAGGAAATAGTCCTGACTCCATTGCCCAACTAATAAAGATACCGGTCTACGAAAACTAGAGATTCTCGGTTCTCCTATGCCGTAAGTATTCAACATGGTAACCAAATGAAGCCTAATGTTGCACCCAAAATAAATTTTTGCTTGAATAAGGCATTTTGATTAAAATGATCTAAATCATGTATAATTGTTGTCAAAAGTACATTTTAGGTCAAACAAAACATAGGGTTTTTGTGGGTTTATGTCAAGGAAGATACTTGCAAATTTCTGAAAATTTGAAAATTAGGGTTTTGCACCCTTGTTTTTAGGAAAACCCGTAAAAATAAGACCTTTCCAGAATTAGTTGAAAATGATTTTGATAGATAATTTGACTTCACAATCACATTGGTCAAGTGAAAATCACCAAAAAGTTTGTTTTACTTTGGCGGGTCTATTTTCATTTTTTAGGAGGAAAGATAGGACCTCCGAGGCCATTAATGGCAGAATGGCTGGTACCAGGTGTCGGAATCCAAGCCTCAAAAGCTTCAAGGAAGAATCCGTGGCGAAAAATGTTCGAAAAGATGCTTCATGATGGAGAGGACTTTTAAAGGTTGAAAAATGTTGAAAATATTCTGAGTCTGGAAGATGCACTCCTTGCTACAAGAAAGATGCTATGCAGTCAATGCCTTGGTGAATTTTTCAAATCACCCGTACATGTAGAATGGCGAAAGAAATTGCAACGATGAACGCGTTTGCGTTGTCGACAACGGTGAACACATTCATGTTAGCAACAATGGTGAACATCTCAAGACAAGCAAGACGATGAACGTAAAGCGCAAGGAATGTTGGAAGCTTCGTTGATCACGCACGCACAATGGCGGACGTAGTCAACACATCAACAACGGCGATGACGCAGTCTACAAACCTGTGTACGACTGGCTTTGATGTTGCACGCAAACAACAAGCACAGTCAGTGGACGGTGATTGTGGTCAACGTTGTCGATGACACGGTGAATGTGAAGCGCGAGGAGGTCAAAATCATCAAGAAATGACTAACTCTGGAGCCCATTGCACCCCTGTTGGCCAGGGGCGCCCATCATTTTGAGTCACCTATTGTGGTTTTCAATAACTGCTTTCTCCAAGGCATTTGCTCAACATCCTTTTAGCTTCGCGATCAATCCAGTTGCAAACTCATAGGACCTGTCAAGCATTCACAAATGAAGATCAAGTGGAAAACACTAGAAGCAAAGGCAAGATGAAGGATACGAAGAATTGGCTAAGTGTTAAGGAAAATGCACCTTTCTAGAAATAGGCGCCCAAATTTTTGGGCAATTAGATGCATTCTTCAAGCTCTGTAACCTCCAGGAAGTCTTTCTCCGTCTTGACCAATCTCAACAATGACACCCTTAGCAGATTCAACAGATAAATCAAACATCTGACAACGGAGATCAAACTAGGGCTATTTGTGAAAAGTTACAAAGTGAAAATTACAACACAAAAGGTCAAAGGCGCCCCTGTAGACCAGGGCGCCCAAACTTTTGAGACCTCTAAATCAACTTTTAGAACTTGCTAGGCCAGTCATCCTTTCTGGGACTGAACTAGTTATCTATCCAATGTCTCAGCATGTTCACGGGAATCGTCAGTCATTGGTGATCTCAGATCAAAGCACTGAAGGTTAAACTGGAGGAATTGAAAAGCATCCAAGAAACTGAGTAAGTTTGGTGAAAAATGCACCCTTTTGGGAAAAGGCGCCCAAGAATTTGAGGCATCAGATGCAAGTTTTAAGCTTTGCAGCTCCCGAGCACACTTCTTCAGAGTTGATCCAACTTTGCAATGGATCTGTTAGCAAGACTTCAGGATTGATCGAGCAAATAGAATCAAGGATCGAATAGAGGCACTTCGTCATAGAAAAATGATGAAAAATCTTCAACTCAACTTGAATGCCTAAAGTCAAAATAGGCCCAGTTGACTAAAGTTGAGATATTTTGAAGACCTTTTCATGTCTAAAACATCCCCAAATTAGTGGAAATCGCCCCAGTGAACTCCTAATCAGGAAGATTGACTCCTCAATCAAGTGTTGGCGCCTAAACTTGATTGATTGCACAACAAACACTATTTATCAAGCCTAGGTGTCATTATGCATCATTTCTCTTTGTAGGTTGAAGCTCAAGAACAAATATTTTTCTCTCCAAACATCATTTGAATATCTGATAGAGGCTTTCTCAATGTTTTTCACGTTTTCAAGAATTAGTTGCACAGAGGAACAGTATATCAGAGTTTACATCTCCATACGTGATTTTCTTGAAGATTTAGAGAGGCAGTATATAACTTCCTAACTTCTTCCCCTGTTTTTCTTCTATTCTTGTCTTAGATCTTCTTGCATGTCCAAGTAAAGGACAATTATTCACAAATATGACCTTCTGGGTATGATTAGCACAACAGTTTCAACAAAACCCAGGTGTCAGATTCTTCCAAAACAAGTAGCCCTGCTACCTTTATTTAGGGTTTCTGGAAAAAGTCACAATTTCAAAAAACAGACAAATTGGGTTTGTTTAGCTTTGAAACACCTACAATACCCATGTGTAAGATGTTTAAGGAAAAATAGTGCTTCGCTACTTCTTGTTGCTTCTAAAAGTTTATGCGCCGAGAAGTTCTTGCATGTACAAGGAAAAGTAACTTTTTGGAATTTTTGGCGTTTTGGGTCCATTAAGAAAATTATTCCCAACAAAACCCACGTCTCTTAATTTTTCTTAAAACGTACTTCTCAGAAAGGCTATTTTTAGCAGTTGCAGAAAAGTTGTCCGAACATGTAAGAGACCAGGTGTCTCTCAACCCAACTATTGACTGAGAATGCAAGGTTTTTGTTTGTTTTCGTTGTTTTTGATTTTTTTTGTGGTTTTTGCAGTAAAGAGAAATAATGCGATTTTGCAAGAAAATGCTTGGAAAAATAAAATAAAATACCAGAAGTCTATATTTGACAGAAATAAGCCTACAATCTGTTGCCTGATGATTTATTGATCTTCCAGAATAATTACAATTGCGAAATACAACCATGCAAGTAAAAAGGCAAACTATTATTTAAAGAACCTGAATAAGTTTGCAGCCGCCTGGAGAAAGCCAGAGAAGATACGGCCAAATGCAAGAAGCAATCTACTAACCCCAAATTAATGCCAAAGCTCCAGAAACCCTAGGTGTCCAGAATGAAGGAGGCAGAAGACCAAAGATCAAGACGTCTTGTTGAATATAAATGGTATGGTCTTGCTGCTGTAATAAGTACTGCTTGTACCAGCAAATAAAGAATCCGTACTGCCTTGAAGTTTGTGCCAGATGCGAAATTAAACACTGCCAATGAAATACTCTCCTTCTGGAAGACAGGTCGATCCAAAACTCTGAATAAAAACTCCACAGTAAGCTCTATAATGACCTCTAGATGAAGCCACTTAACTGACAAGTTTCAACTGGTATTTCACAGTCTCAGTATGTTTGATTCTGAAGAGGGAATGTTCTCTAAAATCCTATGATTTGCAGAAACCCTTGTTTCACAAACCCCAATGCTCTCAGAGAGAAAAATAGACAAATTCAAATGATCATCAAATAATGAGTTCGATTTGCCTTGAAGAGAAATATATATCTTTTCCTCAAAAGTTCGACCCTTTCTCAAAAATCAGCTTAATTGCATTTAATAATATAATAATTCGCCCCTTGTAGAGACTTAGGTAAATTATTAATAAATGGCATCTCTTTTTATAAATGAGTATTAAAACTCATTAAATATTAAATTTTCCCCTTTTTATTATAAAGTATTAAATACTTTATAATTCGCCATTAATAATAACTTTAATATTTCATTAAAGTGACTTTATATTATAAAGTCAAATTAATAATCTTTTAATTATTATCAAATGCTCTAATAATCCCTGTTTGCTCATCAAATCATCAAACTGGGTTGAAACAAAGCTGGCCAACTGAATTAGGTGCCCTGCCATTTTTATAAATGAGTATTAAAACTCATTAAATATTAAATTTTCTCCTTTTTATTATAAAGTATTAAATACTTTATAATTCGCCATTAATAATAACTTTAATATTTCATTAAAGTGACTTTATATTATAAAGTCAAATTAATAATCTTTTAATTATTATCAAATGCTCTAATAATCCTTGTTTGCTCATCAAATCATCAAACTGGGTCGAAACTAAGTTGACCAACTGAATTAGGTGCCTTGCCATTTTATAAATGATTATTAAAACTCATTAATATTAAATTTTCCCCTTTTTATTATAAAGTATTAAATACTTTATAATTTGCCATAAATAATAACTTTAATATTTCATTAAAGTGACTTTATATTATAAAGTCAAATTAATAATCTTTTAATTATTATCAAATGCTCTAATAATCCCTATTTGCTCATCAAATCATCAAACTGGGTCAAAACTGATCTGACCAACTGAATCAGGTGCCCTTCCAAAAATAGCAACTCCTGCCTGCCTGACTTACTATAAATAGTAAGTATATGTAAATCACTCTGAAAGTGTCTGCCAAGGCTCAAACCTGAATCAATTGCTGGAGTAATGTTCCCAAATGCTAGATAATTGCCTCAAGTGATCCTCTAAACACATCTACCAACCTATGAGGATTTGAATGATAGGCTAACCCTTGAAATAACTGTATTGCCTAGGAAGGGGACATTACAGTCCGCCCTCCCTGAAATTGCTTTTCCTCAAGCAATCTTAGCTTTGGATGCTGTAAAATCTCCTCTGACTCCCATGTAGCATCCTCAACCGGCAAGTCTCTCCATTTAATCAAATACTCTCTGATGACCTGCCTCCTAAGATGTCTCTCTCTAACATCAAGGATGGCCTCAGGCACTAATATCAACTTCCCCTTGTCATTAAGGGGTGGCAGTATTGGAGAGGGAATCACATACTAACCCAACGCCTTGTTTAGATGAGAAACGTGAAACATGTTATGAACCCTGCTATCCGCCGGTAAATCCAACTTATATGCAACCTCACCCACTCGTCTGATGACTCGAAATGGACCATAGTAACGAGGTTTTAACTTCTCTGCACCACTCTTCCGCAGAGTGGATTGACGGTGCGGCTGTAACATGAGATACACCATGTCACCCACTGCAAAAGAACGCTCAACCCTTTTCTGATCAGCATACTGCTTCTGCTGATTCTGTGCCCGCTGAATATTGTCTTTGAGAGACCTCAAAATATCCTGCTGATTCTGCATCATATCACCTGCGCTAGGCACTCTGCTATCACTCAATACCAAATCCAAAAGGTTAGGCGCCTCATACCCGTACAATGCCATGAAGGGCGTCATTTGTATAGTCATGTGGTGAGTAGAGTTATAACAATACTCACAGAGGTATATCCACCTCACCCAAGCTCTCTGCTGTCCAGCTATATAATTGCGTAGATATCCTTCCACCCACTTATTGGCAATTTCTGTCTGTCCATCTATTTGTGGATGGTAGCTGGTACTAGGTGTCAGTTCGATCCCACAAAGTCTGAACAACTCTTGCCAAAGGTTGCTCATGAACTGACTGTCTCTATCGCTGACTATAGTCCGAGGAAAACCATGTAACCTAAATACCTCTTTGAAGAAGAGCTCTGCAGTCTGCGATGCTGTGAATGTAGTGGTGATCGGGAAGCAGTGTGTATATTTTGTTAGCCGATCAACAACCACGTAAATACAATCTTTACCTTAGACTTTCGGCAAGCCCGTGATAAAGTCCATTGATAAGCATTCCCACTTCCTGTCAGGTATCGGAAGTAGCTGAAGCAATCTAGCAGGATATGTGTGTTCCTGTTTGTTCTGCTGGCAAATAGAACACTCTCGTACATACTGAAGAACATCAGTCTTTAGCCCTTTCCAAGTAAACCGTTCCCATACCAGCTTATATATTTTGAAATAACCGGGATGGCTTGCCATAGGAAGCTCATTAAAGGCTCTCAGAACTGTATCCTTCAACTCTGAATCAGGAACCAGAAAAATCCGTCCCTTGTAAATGATCAAGTCATTCACAACTGTGTATCTACTATCCTGCTTTGTCCCGTCAACGATGCTAGAAGCCCATGGGTTCTTAGCATACTCTTTAATAATCCGGTGCCTCCAATCCTTAGAGATCTGTGCCATAGCATTCAACTGAGGTCTGCGAGACAGGGCATCAGCTACAACATTCTGCTTCCCCTTAATAAAGGTGATGTCAAAATCATATGATTGCAGTTTGTTGACCCACTTTTGCTGTCCAAGGAAGTGTTTTAGGCTCTTATGGTCTGTACGCACACTGAACTTGCTGCCCACCAAGTATTGCCTGAACTTATCCAAAGCATGCATAATGGCTAACATCTCCTTGTCATAGATGCTGTAAAACCTCTCAGGACCCCTAAGCTTCCTACTCTCAAAAGCAATAGGGTGTCTCTCCTGCATCAAAACGGCACCAATTCCCTCCCCTGAGGCATCACAATACAAATCAAATGACTTCATAAAGTCTGGTAATGCTAACACTGGACATGAAGTCATAATCACCTTGAACCTGTCAAAACACTCCTGAGCTTGTGGTGACCAAGAAAATGCCTCTTTCTTTGTCAAATCAGTAAGGGGTGCGGCATGACGTGAGAACCCGCTAACAAATTTCCTGTAAAAAGCACATAACCCAATGAATCCTTTGAGCTGGGTAAGGTTCTCTGGTACTGGCCACTCTACTATAGCTCAGACCTTTTTAGGGTCCATACTGACTCCCTTGGAACTGATGATGTGCCCAAGATACAACAACTCAGCCATGCCTAGCTCACACTTGGACTCCTTGGCATACAAGGACTCCTCAGCCAAAATACCTAGAACTGTATCCAAGTGAGCTAAATGCTCCTCCCATGACCTACTGTACACCAGAATGTCATCGAAGAAGACCAACACAAATCTTCGTAGTTGAGAACTGAAGACCCTGTTCATTGTAGCTTGAAAGGTAGCAGGTGCATTGGTTAGACCGAAAGGTATAACCAAGAACTCGAAGTGACCGCAATGGCATCTGAAAGCGGTTTTCTCTATGTCCTGCTCCCTCATCTGAATTTGATGGTACCCGGATCTCAAGTCAATCTTCGTGAAGAAGATAGCACCATGCAACTCATCAATCAACTCATCGATGCGGGGTATCGGGTACTTGTTCTTAATTGTTTTCTTATTGAGCTGGCGGTAATCTATACACATCCGAAGTGATCCATCTTTTTTCTTCACCAATACCACCGATGAAGCAAAAGGTGACTTGCTAGGTCTGATATGCCCCATAGCCAACAACTCACTGATTGTTTTCTCTATCTCATCCTTGAGCCATTTCGGATGTCTGTAGGGTGTAATCATAATGGGCTTTGCGCCCTCCTCCAACTTGATAATATGTTCGGTGCCTCTGTCTGGAGGTCTGCCAGGTGGAATATCACTAAACACTTTAGAGTGTTTAGTCCTCAGTATCTGAATGTCAGGATGGTATTCAACCTTCTGTTGCTCCTACTGTGCTGCTAACAACATACACTTTGTAGCCCAATCTACCATATCATGACGAATGAGTCTCTCCATCCGTCTGAAAGATACCATCCTCAAATTACTCTCTTTAATGCTTTAATGACATGTGGTTTCCCGTTTACCTTGAACTTCATCTCCATGTCTTGAAGATTGAGTGTGAACTCACCCAAATCGTGAAGCCATGCCATCCCAAGTACCACATCAGTATCTCCCATATTAACAATGTAGAATTCAGCCTTGAACTCATAGTTGTTTAGCCGCATCGGAAGATCTGTTATCTTTCTATCACATTTGAGGGTGTACCCATCAACCTCCTTGACTCGAATACCCTCAAACTCCTCTGTCTGTATACCTCGTCTCTCTACC
The DNA here is from genome assembly GCA_007258455.2 of Sequoia sempervirens. Classification (NCBI taxonomy): domain Eukaryota; kingdom Viridiplantae; phylum Streptophyta; class Pinopsida; order Cupressales; family Cupressaceae; genus Sequoia; species Sequoia sempervirens. Next base: position 36,817 of record VDFB02269018.1, on the reverse strand, counting down.
AACCGTGCATCTATAAAGTTATGAGTAGCACCAGTGTCAAGTAAAGTGATCACTTTCTGACCTGCTAGGAGCCCACGTCGTCTAAAAGATCCATCTCTTTGAAGACTAGTCAAGTGTGCTTCCTGTAACTTTCTTCCTCCCTCATTTTCACCATCATTTTCAGACCTTTCGTCATCTGAATGCTCTAAATCAGCTTGCTGGTCTGACAGATTAGATTGCTCTTCACCCTCATAAAACCACTCCATTTGGTTATTTTTCACTTTGGGATGAAGAGGGCATACATGCTTCTCATCATAAGGTGCCTTGCACCAAAAACACAACTTTTTCTTGTGTAAATCATTTAATGTTTCCCTTTCAAATGGTGGTGCATTTCGTTTCTTAGGATCAGGTGGATCCTTTTTCCTGTCAAATGACCTATTCCTGTCAAATGATCTATTAGGCCTCGTATAAGGTGTTGAGCCTGAAGAGAACTTGCTGTGAGGTGCTGCAAGCTCCATACTGCTTGCCTTCCTCATGGCCTCCTGAAGAGTAGGAGGATCAAATGCCTTGACCCAACCTCTCATCGGCTCATATAATCCCTCGATGAAGAGAATGACAAGTCTCCTCTCTGAAATACCTGTCACCATGACTGCAACCCTCTGAAATTCACCGATGTAGGAATCCAAACTACCTGTCTGTCTGAGCAGAGCTAGCTCCTTGAAATAAAGTTCTGGATCCTTTTTGTCAAAACGCTCTATGAGCCTGTTGGTGAACTCCTGGTAGGTGGTAACTGCGTGATGACCAAGTGTGTACATGCCGTGATGCCACCAGTCATGCGCCAACTCATCAAGATGCAGTGTAGCAAAACTTAATGGCCTCATCCTCCTGCATAGGTCTCAATGATATTTAATTATCTAACTTTTGTACCCAAGACCTCGCTGAACTCTTATCTGAGCCATCAAAGTAGGGCAAGATAATCTTGCTAATTGCATGCTGAAGATCCCTATTCACCTGTGGCTATGGTTGCTGGTGCTGAGGAGCTTTGCGGTCAAATCTACCTCCTGCTCTAGGTTTATGCACATCCATAAACTCATGGAAAGACAAGGACTTCCTGATCTTAGGGGCCAATGTTGAGTACTCTCCAAAGAATCTAGTCACATCTGCCATCGATGTAATGTCCCCGTTTTGGAGGTAGTTTGATTTAATTAATCTAATTAATTAAGTTGTCCAAAATAATGATTATTTTATGAGGATGACTAATTGATTATTTTTAATTAAATTAAAAAGTGGTATTAAGTTAATTATTTATAAAGTTATCAAATAAATAAATATTAAAATGTAACTTTATATTTAATTAATTTAATAAAGTGACTTAAATAAAATAATATATCATAAAGTCACTTAATAAAAATAAAATAATATTCTGGAAGCTTCTAGATTTTGGGCCGACCTCTTGGTGAAAAAGAATAAATAAGTGAGGCCAGCCATTGTTTCATCATCTAGGAATTGTTGTTTGAATTGATGACTTTTGGTGGTGGAGAAGCCAGCTAGGGTTTCAGCCATTGGAGGACCTTTGGGGACGAAAACCCTCATTGGTTACGCAATTTTGAAGCTATGAGATACTAGCTAAATTATTGCTGATTGTGGGCTTTACTTCAGAAGTCCAATCTTGTGCTTCATTGTGGAAATTATTTGAGTACAATAGCTGATGTATTATTGTACTTTCTGAATAAGGGTTTGAAGATTTTGTGTTGATTGATGGTTTTTCTTAAAGCTGCTACAGTTTCGAGCTACAGTGACATGCTACAGTGTCTCGCTACAGTGATTTGCTACAGTACCCGCTATAGTGCACATGAACCTTTTTGTGCTTAAAGATTGAAGAAAAATCAGAAGTAATGCATTTCTGCTACAGTGACGTGAATAGTATCACTACAGTACCTCGTGCTACAGTACCCACGTTACAGTGCTAGGTATTAATTATTGTGGATTTTGAGCATTCGTTGGGGTTTTGCAGAGGTCTGGGAACTGGATGAGTTACAATTTGAGTTAAGTGATTTCATAAGACCTGCTGTTTGCTGCTGCTAAGGAATTCTGTGCAATACTGGAGGTTATTCTGACATTTTAGACTTCTATACATGTTGTTCCAGGTCTGATACTTCCTTATATTCATTGTAACTTGCTTGAACTGTCAAATCCCTCACTAGTTGTTATATATCTTAGTCAATTCAGTCTAACAGTGTTAGAGGGAAGTCTTGTAAGTTGTAACCTGATTATAAATTGAAAATCTGAACTTGTCTGGGCTGTGGTATCTCTGAGTTGTTTAGCTGTCCTATTTTCCAATTGTGATGCCCAGAAATTAGTTGTAAGGGGTCTGCATTAAGGTTTGGTCTGTGATCAGATTTATGATGAACTGCTGTACCTTTTATAAGTCTTGCAATTGCTTAGTATGGGTGTTGAGACTTAATGTTACCAGTCTGATATAATACTGTTCATGCTAGAGTTCCCTTACAATTTCTCTGTTGCATTCAACATTCAGTAGTGATCTCAAGATGTATGTGAAGATCAGATTTGAGAAGTAAATGTAATGAATTCTATGCTCTTGAAAATCAGTTCAAGTCACATGTGCAAACTCAGTGAATTTGGGACTGTACAATCATTCAAAAAATCAGATTTGTAAGTTGATGCTTCTATTTGAGTATATCTCTACTTGCAAGTATGTGTGTATCATATAATTTCTTGGCAATATACCATTTGAGAATCAAAGACCCAAATATTTTGTGAATCAAATATTTAAACAAGGCAGAAAATTTAGTTTGCAAGTGTCCACCTGGGGTGGTACATTACAACCGACATGCCATGATGTGGATGAAACTCGGGTTGGTGACTCTGCTGCTCTACCTCCGGCATCGAAGGTGTCTCTCTAGATATAAATGTAGGTTGTCCCGGCCTACGCTCATGCAAGATAGATGACAACTGCCGTTGTACTGACACCAGTGGTTGGTCTATACCTGCAGTCCCACTCGTCTGCCCTATCTGAAAGTAGTGCTGCTGAGGCGGAGTATACTGCCTCATCGTGCCCATCAACTGAGACATCATGTCCATCATATTATCATGCCTGCGCCTAAACTCATCATCAGAAATCTCACCTCCGACATTCTCTTTCCCTGGATCCCTATGTACCTCTGAAGGAATCTCACGATCTGCCATTAGTGTAGTGATACTGTTCTCACTGCAATTGGAACTGGATCTGTGAATACCCAGAACCCCTGATACTGTCTCACCTTCAGGAATAGGTGGACCTGTCCAATCCTCAACTCTGCTTGTTCCTCTACCCTTACTGTAGAAGATAATGTCTCTACTCATGAAAAAGCATCGAAAAAGCACACATCTGACTGAAAAAGCATAGGATGGCAAGAAAACTGTGCTTTGATACCACTGTAAGAGACCAGGTGTCTCTCAACCCAACTACTGACTGAGAATGCAAGGTTTTTGTTTGTTTTCGTTGTTTTTGATTTTTTTTGTGGTTTTTGCAGTAAAGAGAAATAATGCGATTTTGCAAGAAAATGCTTGGAAAAATAAAATAAAATACCAGAAGTCTATATTTGATAGAAATAAACCTACAATTTGATGCCTGATGATTTATTGATCTTCCAGAATAATTACAACTGCGGAATACAACCATGCAAGTAAAAAGGAAAACTATTATTTAAAGAACCTGAATAAGTTTGCAGCTGCCTGGAGAAAGCCAGAGAAGATACGGCCAAATGCAAGAAGCAATCTACTGACCCCAAATTAATGCCAAAGCTCCAGAAACCCTAGGTGTCCAGAATGAAGGAGGCAGAAGACCAAAAATCAAGACGTCTTGCTGAATATAAATGGTACAACCTTGCTGCTGTAATAAGTATGGCTTGTACCAGCAAATAAAGAATCCGTACTGCCTTGAAGTTTGTGCCAGATGTGAAATAAAACATTGCCAATGAAATACTCCTCCTTCTGGAAGACAGGTCGATCCAAAACTCTGAATAAAAACTCCACAGTAAGCTCTATAATGACCTTTGGATGAAGCCACTCAACTGACAAGCGTCAACTGGTATCTCACAGTCTCAGTATGTCTGATTTTGAAGAGGGAACGTTCTCCAAAATCTTATGATTTGCAGAAACCCTTGTTTCACAAACCCCAATGCTCTTAGAGAGAAAAATAGACAAATTCAAATGATCATCAAATAATGAGTTCGATTTGCCTTGAAGAGAAATATATATCTTTTCCTCAAAAGTTTGACCCTTTCTCAAAAATCAGCTCAATTGCATTTAATAATATAATAATTCACCCCTTTTAGAGACTTTGGAAAATTATTAATAAATGGCATCCCTTTTTATAAATGAGTATTAAAACTCATCAAATATTAAATTTTCCCCTTTTTATTATAAAGTATTAAATACTTTATAATTTGCCATTATTAATAACTTTAATATTTCATTAAAGTGACTTTATATTATAAAGTCAAATTAATAATTTTTTAATTATTATCAAATGCTCTAATAATCCCTGTTTGCTTATCAAATCATCAAACTGGGTCGAAACTGAGCTGACCAATTGAATTAGGTGCCCTGCCAAAAATAGAAACTCCTGCCTGCCTGACTTACTATAAATAGTAAGTATCTGTAAATCACTCTGAAAGTGTCTGCCAAGGCTCAACTTGAATCAACCACTGGAGTAATGTTCCCAAACGTTGGATAACTGCCTCAAGTGATCCTTTAAACACATCTGCCAGCCTACGAGGATTTGAATGATAGGCTAACCCCTGAAATAACTGTATTGCCTAGGAAGGGGACATTACAGAACAGTATCGTATGCCTAGTCAATCTTCAAGGTTTTCAGAATGCTATTTTCCCATGTCGATTACAAGACCAAGACGGTCTTACTCCGTGACTTCCTGAAAACGGTTGACACTTATCTGCATCGGGCACACTTAGAGGTGGATTTGGATAGATTAACAAGCATAGATACTCAAAGTCCACAGGTTCCATATGGTTTCACCTCGTATATTTGATAGCCTTCCAAGGCCAATTTAGAGGGTTGAATACCACTTGAGCTCTGCATGTGTAGCGAGTTGGTGTGCATTTCTCACAGCTAAGTGGTTTCTTCATACAACACTCTTTCATTCAGAAGAATCAAGAAAAGCGTCAGAAGCGCAAAGCTGCGGGAGAAACAAAGGTCATCATTGCAGTGACAAAGCCGCGAAAGTTACCAATCAAATTCCTTGCTAGTATCAAATGTGAAGATGGTGACTACGTGAGTCTCAGTGACATGCAAATGAAGTTTCAGGATCTCTTCCGTAGCAGTTTCTACAGTGACCTTGCTGGCTGCAAGTTGAGTCAAATCGCAGTCATGTCAACAAGGCTGGATGAAGTAGCTGCAAAGAAGATTGAATACCAGGAGTAGATTGCGAGTGGCGATGAGATGTTGCGACGACACGTCATCATCCTACGAAGCATCAGTTGTCCAGGGGCAGAGACAGTCAACAATTGGTTAGAGGAAATAATGACTCAAGTTGATGAGGTGTAAACTCTCATTTAGGATGTCCTACCCCTCCAAAATAGCATTTATCACATAGGAGTTAACTTGATGCCTCTTTCCAAGTTTACTCATTGTCCCACTATTTGTGCATGTCTATTTTGGAGACACTTTTCCATATTGGAGTTATGTTTCAATTTAGAATCAGTTAACTGAAGTAGACTTTCTAGTTAACTGTGTTGGCGTTTCAATTCACACCTTTGGAATGCGGATTAGAAACGGACAACTATGCACAGATAAACTGCTTTTTGAATTAGGAGGAGAAGCTCCTTCTTTGCTGATGTTGCTTAAAAGAAAGTAAACTAAACTAATTTGAATATCTTTTTGTTCAGCTAAGAGCACAAGGTTATAAAACTCAAGCGCCGTAGCTGAGTTTTTCCCTTTTAGAAGTTCAACTACGACTAAGCCTATTCTAATGATGTTTCTAACTACTCAAGTAAACACATAGCATGAGAGTTAGAATTGAACAAGGAATGATTCTGACATAAATACTTAAATAAACTTTCTTCGAACACACATCTACTTACTTTCAATGCAAGCTGAAATAGAGATCATATAAACATAACACATAAGACGGAAGTTTGAGACATTATATTAGGGCAAAGTAGGCACAAGACTTTATTTCTCAAATCTCAAGTAACAAGGATTACACTTCTGGGACAGCTGGATTGTAGCAAAATAGGCTTATAGTTTAGCGATCAACCAGAATACATTGACACAAGACACAATAAGTGAACAATAACTTGTAGCTAAAGAGGCATACAAGCTTGCTCTTACACTAAGTGAACTGAAACTAAACAACAACAACTACTAGGCAAAATAGGCTCAGCAATTTGATATCACAAGCACGGTTCTGAACAACACTGAATAACAATTAGAAGGCACTAGTAGGCTCAACGTTTTGTTATCACAAGCATGGTTAAGAAACTAATGGGAAATACTGCCCTTATTTATACACAAGTAGAGGAGTAGGGAACCCTAAAATCTTCTTGTTTTTACAACTAAGGCTTGCCAACATGCAAACTTTATTTCTAAAACTAAAACAAGATAAGCATCTAACAACCTATGAAAGTATAAAAACAGGGAAAGTGCCAACTATTACATCTTGATTTCTTTCTCCTTCAAAGAATGGATAAACATGAGCCTAGAATAGAAAGAAAGTGTGAGATAAGAATGGAAGAAAGCTGGGAGAAAGCTACAACTTTAAATCTCAGCCACATTCGCTAAACAACTGGAAACTGTATCTCTAGCAGGAGCATCAATACTATCTATGGCCATATTCCGCTTTTCCAGGATTTCCTCCCATTTTGCAATTGAACTTAGAGAATATTTGACCTCTTCAGCTGCTTTATGGGTTCTATTCTTAAAAAACATCACTGCCCCAAAAGATGACTCACTAATTGATAACTCAGCGGCTCTGCAACTTTATGTTTCTGACACTTCTCTTGATTTCCAACAGAAGTGTATGATACAACTCTTTTCTAATACTTGTCCTTTTGCTCTTAAGACACCATTTCACGTTCTTCGACTGAGATGATGATGTTTTTTGTTCATGGTGGTATTGAAAAAGCACTTTTCAACATCGTCCGTTCAGATAATCATGATACAAGACTTGTTTGGCTCTAAATTCGATGGGAGAGTACTCCACGCTGAAAAAATTGAAGTTTGATTGTAAACTTGACTATGCTCGAACAAGTTTTGCACAAACCCTAAATTTAGCTCGCTGATTTTCCTTCTTCAAACAGGCAGATTTTTCAAAAAATAATCTGAGATATGGGTTTTGTAGAGAATCTCCTTGCAAGAAGACCCAGATTGTTTGTTTTTGAAAATTGTTGATGGCTAGTTGAAAAAGCATAAACCCTAATTTTTGATTTTTTTTGAAAAAAAAGCTAAGAGCTGGGTTTTGTGCAGAATCATGTTTTCTATGAACCCAGTTGATCATATTTTGAAAATACTGAAGATTTCTTGGACATGCGAGGAAAAAGTAGGTTCTTGAAAGTTGAAAAATTCTTCAAAGTTGTAGAGAATTGAAAACCAAGCTGATCTAGATTGTTGAAATTGGAAAATATTGACCCCCTTCTTCTGAAAATTGATGCCCTGGAAAAATAAAGTATGAAAAAGCGAGCCTCTGTGTGAGCTGATTTGGAAAATATGAACTCTGAAAAAACAACACGTTTTAGCCTTCAAATCTTGATATGATGAAAATTATGCCTCCTTTGGACTCCAACCTACAAAAAAGTGAACAATGAATGCCAAAGCCCTCTTAAATAAGTTTTGTAGATAAATAAAACGCTTTATTTCCCAGCTTTAAAACTTCTTAAAGCCAATCTTGAGCAGGTGCATTGAATTTGGACACTTTTTGATTGATGCATGATGAAAACTGAAAAATTTATTAAGGCATTGAGCCTTGGGCACGTTTCTTTCCTAGGGGCGTTTTACTTCTTCAAACTTGGTGAATTTTCTTCGAATTTCAACTTTTGCTTGGTTTTGGCCTCCGTTCGATTTCAATTTCCCGGGTGCTCAGTGAATCTTGTGAATTGACGGATGATCTCGTTGCGAAACTTGGTCGAATCTGGCGAGGTTGTCCTAGAGGTGACTTTGGGTAAAAACATCATCTACCTTCAAAATCATGGGCACCCCTGGCTAGCTGGAGGGCCCAACATTACTAGTGTTAGCCATTTTTGACATTTTTAAATTTCATGTTTTCTGATCTTTTGATGAATTTGTGATTCCAGGAGCTAGATTGACCCGATGAACTGACTGTTAGATTCACTGGATAGCTTGATGAATTCCGAGGGGGGGGTTTCTGGAAGCTGCATCTCCTAAAAAGTTGATTTAGGGCTTCAAATCCTTGGGCGACCTTGGCTACCTGGGGCACCCAAAATTCCCATACTTTGAATATTTTCTAAGTTTTTTGTGATTTGCATTCTGCTACTTTGTTAAGCCCTCTCCATTCAATCTCGAATTCCGGCTGATTGAATGATCGGATGACTGTGCTGATGGATTCATTGCGGGGTCTACTGGATTTTGCGCAACATTGTTTGGGATGAGCAAACTCTAATTCCATCATTTGACCTCTTGAAAGACTGGGCACCTATCTCCTCTTGGGGCGCCCATGCTTGGCAGTGTTAGTTTTTATTTTACAAATTTCAGCTTTTCCCTTTGTTCCACGTGCTTGCCATTACTTCAACTTTTGGAGATGAAAATTTTTCTAAGGCACAGAACCCGAGGTGCCTTACCTGGTTGAAATGTATTCGTGGAGTACTTGCTTCATCTTCCTAAGTCATCGCCGTTTGGTCTCGACGTTCCTCCTGCAAAACAAGCAAGGGGAGGAGCATTAGAACTATAAACTAAACCTACTTACTAGGATTTTCACGCTCTAACTTCCAAGCGTTCATCGTCTTCACTAGCCAACTTCACGTTCAAATTCTTTATGCCTTAGCCAAATTTCCAACCCATCTTGCATTCTGCCTGGGCATACTTCACTCTGCCATTTCATCCAACTCAGACTCAAGAAGAAATCCTTTCATCAGGAATTTGACCAAAAATCATTTAGACGATCATTTTCAAATTCATCTGCCAAGGCAAATTTTATCTTGAAAACACATTTTATTCCTTGCCTTAGAAAATTTCTCCAACTTTCCTTAGAAGATTCATCAACCTGGTGCCCATAAAAAATCTTCATCCTGAAGGCTACAACGAAGCATGGAAGACTTTAAAATCAACTTCTCATCGGAGATCTTCAATACCTAGAAGAGAATTTTCTTCATAATTTGTCGAATTCATGGGTGTACAACGAACGGGTTCATTTAATTTTTCTTGAATTTTGAACCTTGGAAAAATAATTTTTAACAAATTTAATCCAGTTCTTCATCTCTGTGAATATTTTCTTGCTCTGACTTGAAAATTTTTATCAACCTGTGCAGCTGGCATCCCCTGACTTCATCTCTCGACAATTTATCAACAATTGATCCATGCTTCAGGAAACTTCATCACCTTCATGTCTAGGCGTATTTTCCTAAGGAAGAAAATATTTTGCCTTAGAAAAATTTCGAATCATTTTGAAAATTTCAACTTAGGAAATTTTGTTCATCTTCATTCATTTGCCAGTGGTGGAATTTTTATCAATTCATCTTGGAAAATTTTCCATGAAGGCACATATCATGGAAGATATTTAATCCCAACGCCTAGCATATTTTATTTTTCATTCACCACCTTAGGCGCATACCACACTTGAAAGACATTTTCATTTAAAACTCCACGCCTTAGCAATTATCACCTCACTTACCTTAGGCGCATATCACACTTCATCAGGAATATTCAATGCGCCTAGCATATTTTTGTTCAAATCTCCACCTTACACACTTGGGCGCATATCACACTTGAGGAAGGATAACATTTCTAACGCCTTCCCTTATTGTTCATCACTTAGCAATATCATCTCTCAAGTCTAGGCGCATCCCATACTTCATGAGAGAATACTTCACACTTCAACGCCATAGTCATTTTCACTCATTAATTTTACCACGTTTCACTCTACACCCACCTTTTGCATGGCGCATATCACATGTGTAGGAGAAATGACATTTACCACGCCTTCTTGTGACCTTTCATCTCCCTTCTTTTGTCTTTACATGCCCTCACTTGGGCGCATTTGAGCATGAGAGGAGGACGAGTTTCTAACTTAGAAACTTTTTGGATTTGCTTTGACTTGTTGACCTTAACTTGGGTGCATTTGAGCATGCATGGAGGATAAACTTTTCAAATGCCATCTTGCCTCTTATGAACTTGGGCACATTTTGCTATTGGTAGAGGATGAACGCCTTTGACCCTTTTGACTTTCTTGTTAATTCCTCCTTGTTGAGCTTGGGCGCATTTGCTACTTGATGAAGGATGAAGTTTGTTGACTCTTTGATTGGCTATCTTTGGGCGCATTTCCTACTTGATGAAGGATGGGCGCAAATGGAGGGTGGTGGAGGATATCTTGCCTTAGAATATTTTTTATGCTTCACTAGCTCTTCCTTGGGCACATTTTAGCTAGGCAGGAGGATGAAACGTTTTGACCTCTTTGACCTTCTTGTTGCATGGGCGCATTTTTCCATAGGAGCAGGATGAACTTTTGCCTTAGAAATTTTTTCTCTTGTCTCATGCTGGAGTGGGCGCATTTCACCTGTGCTGGAGGATATCTTTTAGACTTAGAAAATTTTTATGCCTCTTCATCCTTGAGGGCGCATTTGGAGGTGGCAGGAGGATTTTCTCAAACTTGAAGATTTCAAACACTTCTATTCTTCTTGAGGGCGCATATTCATGGTGGTACTGGATGAAGCTCAAACTCGGAATAAAAATTTTCATCTCATGCCTTAGGATTTTTCTTTCCTTCTGCCAGCTTCTCCGTGCCCTGCTATTTATAGTAAGTCCCATGATTTTCATACTTTTGAAGCTCGGATTGTTTTGAAATTTGAATGACGTGCTCCTCGCCACGTGACCTGCCTGTCGACATCGGCACATGCTGCTGATTTTCTATTTTTAGCCTATTTCTGAAATGACTTACTATAAATAGTAAGTGCTTCGTTTTCCTTCAAATTTTACCAGCAAATAGCTTGAAGGATGCTGATCGTGGTGTATACACCGGTTTTCGAAAATTCTGACTTTTTACCCCTCTTTTCGGGCCCCGAAGCTGGAAACCCTAATTTGTCTTGCATGCATATCAAATGATCTCCGTTTGTTCTCGTTTTTGTTGCATTGCGATCAGCTTGTGATTCTGAAGTGCTGGGAGGCGGCTGTCGGGATGTACCTGCTAAAAATAGTAAGTTCCTAAATGAGTGATGATCTCCGTGTGCATGTCATATCACTGCGAAGCCCTCGAAAAGCCCATAAGGAATACGCAAACATGCAAAGAAAACCCCGACATGCAAACCCTAAAAATAGCCTCCGAAGGCTGAACTCTGAAAGTCACTATCTCACTTTGCATGTTATACCATCACGAAGGTCTCAAAAAACCCAGAAGGAATCTCTAGACATGCGTTGAAAAACTCTGCATCTAGGCCCTGAAATCTGCTCCGGAAGCTGAATTGCTAAAAATAGTAGGTTGTCCGTTTCGGCTGAAAATTTGCAGGCAAGTAGCCTGACATGTTTTGAATGCAGTGTGACAATTAAAACTCCGAAAGAATGTTGAAGGAACCCCTGGAATTACACACTTACTAAAAATAGTAAGTTGCCAGATTTCACTGAAATTGAGTTGGGAACCTGCTGGAAGTATACTGACAGCAATGCCAAGGTTAGATTTCAACTTGATTACTTCATTTGATTTTAAATCGGCTGGAGAGTTCAAAACCCTAATTCTCAGACTTGGCCAAAACTTCAATTCAAGCTCAATGACGGGCACAATCCTGGAAAGACAGACAGTAGAAAAGAGAGACAATGACAAAACAAACTAAAATCAAGCCAAAAGTTCGGAACAAAGCAAAAATTAGGGGGGTCCCCATTTGCAATGGGGCGATGTGTGAAAAAGGTCACAACAAGTAGGAGGGTTTTCCCAGGATAAAATCTTTGTGTTCTTTGTTTTGTGTTTACTTTTCTGTTTTCCGTTAAATCTGATCTAAAACTAACATGGTATCAGAGCGGGTTTAGGGAAGATCTGATCAGATTTGACTAAGCTTTCTTCATTGAATATCATTCCCATTCAGAGCAGATCTTGAAGGCGAATTATTGCAGATCTAAAGAGGCACGATCTCATAAGTCGAGTTGACTGATTTTTCCGTTTTGACAACATTGGTTTGAGACTGCCAAGCTATTACATTGGAAGAGATAAGTCATTTCGTGAAGCCGTCATTTTGTTGTAGAGGTTGATAGTGTATCTTTGAAGGAAGTCGTTGCAAACTAGAAGACAAATTTGAAGTTTCCAGGGAGTTCGATTTGTGGAGTTCTTCAACTTTGGCGCCAGCTATTTGATGTGTTGGTAAAGAGCAAATGGTGGGTTCACGGAACAGTGAATGCTTGGAATTGTGGGTTCCTCGACCTATCTGTTCTGGGAAGAAGTATAAGGGAGAGATTATGATAGAAGTAGTTGTTGAGGCAAATGTGGTCAAGAAACGCGGTGATGCATGGAATATTGTCTTTGATGTGTGCTTACCTTCTATTAGTTTTTTGGATCTCAACAGATGTGTTCCATACAATATTCATGAAGTATACAGATGAAATGGAATATCATCTTCCTATCAACTAATTATACAGACTTATAAACTAAAGTATGCCGTCCTGGAGTTTTTTATCGGGAGCCTTGCAAATATAGCTACAGATGGGATTCTTATTCTTCTAGCTGGCCGACTATGGATAACTGTAGATATTTCATCATCGGGTATTCATCTTTTGGTATTTGGTAAAGAGCAAGATATCATTCGGTGGTGGATGGTGTATTCTTGTAGCCGTCTTTCACCTTGTCTCACTTAGAACAATATTGCTGCTGCTCACTTCAAAGCGCTCAGGACTAGTTTCAGGGTATTCAAAGACATATTAGGAATACCTCCTTCATTGTCACCTGTTGATTATCATTGCAAAAGGGGCTATCCTTTGGCCATCAAGATGCCCCTTATATTTAATGAAATTAGGAGTTCTATCTTTTGCGCTAACTTCACAACAGTTAAGGCAGAGGTCAAAAGAGATAAAACAAGATATAATCAACAACGATGGATATTATAAAGAGCAGTGAATTATATATTGAGTGCAGTGATTAGCATTTCCAAGAGCAAAAATTGAGTGAAGACGAAAGAAAGATATATCAGAATCAACAAAGATAAGTTCTATTATTCCTTTAATTGTTCTATCTAATGACTACATGCTTCATTTGTATCAGGGGTAGTTTGATTTTATGAACTATTATTAATCTCTTTAAAATGCAAGATGGATCGAGGAGCAAAAGGATTATTTGAAGATATATTGAAGACCTCATTATTTGAGGTGACGATTCTTGGAGATTAGTTAGTGAAGAGCAGGAGGATCCAATGGATATAGATTCATCCCTCAATTACACTCCTGCCATTCAGAGGGAGTTAAATTCTAGGCACGAGTTGAGATCATGTCCAGGAAGAGGATTTAAGGTTCCAAGACCAGTCAATGGAGGGGAGTTCACTTCCAGAGGATTTTTGCAATCTCTGTATTGAGGCAGGGATCAAGAGGGAGTTTTGTGTTCAGCAAAATGGAGTCCTATGTCTCGAGGAACTAGAGTGATTCACTGAGAAGAAGTGAAGGTGTTAGGTAAGTGGGTTGCAATGTTGCAAGGTCAGGTGCTAAGTCCTTGGAAGACCTCTTCAGCCGCAGAGAACAGAATTGCACAAGGCAGTCAACGTTGTTTTGACATTGGTAGCACCGCAAACCTATTCAGAATAGGGTGATCTGGGATGAGCTCGAGGAGGACAATCTTGGACTCTCACAAGTTAGTAGTGTTGAAGGTGTGCGTTGGAAACCGTTCCTCTAAGGAAAGCATTGTAGGCAATCTTGGATGAGGAGGTCAGGAGTTTGATGTGGGTACTTGGAGCTCCAGAGGGAGTCACAACATCATTAAGATTGGTGTAGTGTATATTTCTCTGAGACGGAGAAATATGAGGTGAAAACCCTTGTAGTGTATATTTCTCTAAGATTGAGAAATTTGAGGTGAAAGCCCTTGTACAAGATCACATTTCTGAGACTGAGCTATGTTTTCCACAATTGGGTGTAGCCATTGTGGACGTCATGTTAAGAGACTCCATGACGAGGATATTTGAGAATACCTCCTAGCTAAGAGGGAGTGTTAGTGTTTTGTAGCGTCGGGAGGCATTTCCCTAAGAGAAATTAATCAAAGGTAAGTCGGCCTTTCTTTTTGTAAAACAAATATTATATTTTCTAGGTCGGCCCTAGAAGAGATCTCGCCTAGCTTGCTATATAAAGGAGGTGTCTCGACTTTAATCATCAATTCATTCCATTCCAATTCAAATTTATTCAACAGTAGGTTCGCTTTCAAGAGCAACAGATTTGCTTCAAGGAGAAGTGATTAATATTTTGTGTATTCAAGGAAATCGCACTATCTTCAAGTGCAAATTCATTGTATGAGATTTGGCCTTTCTAGGGCCTGATTTTGAGTTCTATTTCTGCACTTAGTTTTTTGATTTATAAGAGAATATCTTGTTGGGTTTTTCTCCCTCAAGTAGGAGGGTTTTCCTAGGATAAAATCTTTGTGTTCTTTGTTCTATGCTTATTTTTCTGTTTTTTGTTAAATCTGATCTAAAACTAACATGAGAATTTGAATCTGACACTTGGCAGTTGACTGACCTCCATTAATGGCCTTGGAGCTCCTAAAAAAGCTTCTAAAAAAGCATAATAGACCCACTAGGGAAAAACTAATCTTTTTACGATTCCGACTGGACCAACCTGATGAGGAAGTATTTTCGACCAATTAAAATCAGTTTGAACCCTAAAAGCCAAACTTCTATTTTTAGAAAATTTTGTTAGCATCCGTTTCAAAAGAAACCCACAAAAACCCATAAAAGTTCTATTTTTAGAAAGTTTCTAAAAATAGAAATTTTCCTAAAATTTAGGGCCGAAAAACTGAGATCTGGGTTTTATAGACTTGGTCGCGCTAAGTAGACCTAGATCTTTAGGTTTTGAAAATTTCGATTTTTTGGCCCTCATGCAAGACATGCAAATTCCCAATTTTGACATTTTTTGACAATTTTAACAAGACTTTTAACCAATTCTTCAAAATGCCTAAGTGTAGCAAAATTTTTAATTTGGGGTACAACAAACTGTTAGGTTACTTACTTTTAGACATAGGAATAAATCTTGCAAATTAGCAAGAACTCATTGTTAACTTGAGGAGACTTTAGGGTTGCCTACTCCTTTGAGCTTCTATAAATAAGAGCTTTTGCTCATTATTTTGTAACTTTACTTCACAGCAGAAAAACGCTGAGCTCACAAGCCTTCAACTTTGTTTGCTTAGTATATGTTCTTGAATCGTATTTGTTATAGTTAAATGCCAAGTACAACTAGTGTTCTCACCAGGCAGACGTTGATTTCCTCCATCCTATTTAGATAGGTGTGTTGAATCTATGTTCATGTGTTATTGGTTGATCGCTTTTTGTATGATTGTCTCTTTCATGCAAGTTGCTGTCTCAAAGTGTAACCTTTGATCGAAGTTGAGATAATAAATCAGGAGAGCCATGTGCCTTTGATCTAAAATTCTCAAAGATCTGTCATTGTATGTTGTTCTTAATAATCTTTCCTTCAATCTACACCTCGGAAAGAGCACTGCGCCTCCTTGGGAATTTGGAGAGTAGGATTATCGTTCTATGTTGTTTCTAGTAGTCTATATTTCAGCCTACACGTCGGAAAGAGCACTGCGCCTCCTTGGGAATGCTGAGATCTAGCCTACCGTTTGATGATTATTTGCGTGAATTCTATTTCAGCGTAAATCTGGAAGTTCAGAGCCTTTGGATGCATTCTGAGAGATAGTTCGTTTGAGTGATCAAACCATTCCCAATAGCTCTTGTATCATCTTGCTCTGTTTATCTTGAAGAAATAGGATAGATTAAAAGTTAGCTTAGTTGTAGTTAAGATCTACAGATACCAGAGAGAACCTTAGCTGCAACGCATTGTGTTTTATCACCCTTGTGCTCTGCGGCCGAGTAAAAAAGATAGGAACTTAGTTTACTTTACTTTTTATGCAAACATCAACAAAAAGAGGGAGCTTCCCCTCCTAATTTGAAGAGCAGCTATTACACACTCTGCATAGCTGTCCGTTTCCAATAAGCACTCCAGAGGTGCTAATTGAAACGTCAACACATATGTACCTATTTCAATTATGCTATCCTAATATGGGATGCCATGTTGGTCATTTTCTGTTAGTAATTGATCTTGTCATTGCTATGGCCTACGCTATTGTTATTAGGCTTCAAATGATTGGTTTTGACTACCCATGTTTGACTCAAGTTGCAAACGTCATCATTGTTGTCATTATTCTTATGCTGCTTAATTTCATCCGTTATAATTTATATTACATTAAATCTGCTTACATTTAGTAATCAAAACTATTGTGTCTTGGTTTCTTTCATCTTCCATGGCATTTCTAGGGTGTGACAGCGGTTCTGGAGGCCATTTGTGGTGATGACATTATATATATTTAGTTTTTTTCAAGTTTTACTTTATATGACATCAAGTTTTGTCATTCACATAATGCATCAAATTTGAGATTCAATGTTCATTGATTGAAGTATAGCAGCAGTACAATTTTTTTTGCTTTCATTACAAATCTGTAATATATAATGAAAAAAATGGCCCTTTTGGTACAAGTGTACATATATTCCCATCAGAGGGATAGACAAACATTTTTACTTGAAGAAGCCCCACAGGTGTGCATAAGTATTACTAGAGATAAACTAAAAGCTCAGTTCAATAGAAATAACAGCAATCCCTCAAGTATTGATCCGTGGTGAATTCTCAACCTATGAAAAGACAATCAATTGTCTAGTTAGAAGTCAAAAGAACATTGAAGTAGGGAAATCAAAGGGCCAATAATTGTTACCCAGCTATAGTGGAGGTCCATATCCTATGTAATCGTTGCCCTATTCATGTATTCTCCTTTAGATTGCAAATCTTATATAATGCAAAATCTATCAATTAGTGGCAGATTGTTTTTTTAACTGAAATTTTTTTATTGAAAAAAAGACAATAATTGTGAGGACATCCCTTTGGACAGTCGGGGGATGCTATAGATGACGTCAATTGTCTATAGGGCATAGAGCAGCACACTTGGAACATGTCCCCGAATTTCTTACTAGCAGGGGGATGTTCCCTTTCACCAATTGTACTGGAAACAACAGGAGGAAGGTGGATGTGGGGAAAAGTTTGGGGGAGGAGGTGTGAGATGGCAGGGCATCCTCATGTAACCTTGGTTTTTTCAAAATGCAGGTTTAGTGGTTGAGTCTAGCATTTTCTCTGTTCATTTTTGAATTTGACTGCATCTTGTTCTTTGGTCAGTCATCTCAATTATTCTTTCCTTTAGATAATTTGTAAACTTACTTATGTAGTTGGTCAATTGCCATCTTTGTATAAAGAATGTCTTGTTGATAACATATATGATGTATTGATTGACCTTTTGAAGCAAATTTTCTATGATATATAGCTGCAATCTTACGAATAGTTCTGCATTTTTATAAGCTGTTTATGCTTGCTTCATGTGATGGAACTCTACCGTTTGTTTTATGATGTAGGTATCCATCATATTGCCGAGAAAATGTATGGCCCAAGAGCACATTGCCTGAGCTTGAACTTGGTAAGTACATCTTTTTTTGTTGTCATCTTTTGGGTATCATTTCCATTAGGTTCCTCAACTCCATAAGATGTAATTGTTGATTGATTTCCATACTATGTTTAAGGAAAGGTCATGTCTTCAATTGACAATTGAGGTCTTTGAATTCTTATTTTGAGTTAAACCATGAATATTGATTTCTTTATGAAAACTCCCTTTTAAATAGGGAGATGGTAGTTGGAATACTTATTTTTTATTTCATTGTTGCATATACTCCATAACTGCAGCATTCAAGGATCTTGGAAAATTGATATTCAATGTGGGATTGCTTTTGGCAGATCATTGTGATAAATATGGTATGCACATGACAGATCTGCATATCCATTATTTTGCTCTCTCTCTCTCTCTCTCTCTCTCTCTCTCTCTCAACTGGCACTTAATAATGATAGTAATAGACTGATTTCAACATTTTAATAAGATGAATTAAGGTTTTGACATCATACTGATACAAGACACTATCCAATTTTCTTACACAGACAACTGCCCTTTTTCTTACTCAAATTCATCACAATGCCTCACTTTGGCTTCATCATATGACCCTTTGTGAAATTTTGTTTAGCAGAAAATTGCCTTGCATGTAAATTTTACACAACAAAGAAAAAAGGGGAATTGAATATACTGAACATGAGATTTATATCAAATGCAATATGGAAATCTCTCAGTGAATTGCATTTTTCCTTATTGAAAGAGTTCTAACATGTTTTGGGTCATTGCTAATCATGACACCAATTTGGTGTATATGATGCATCTTGTGGAAGCCCACAAGGGGATTATTTTTTTACATTTACCTTATATATTGTTTAATGAGGTGGTACATACACTACCCTTTCCTAACTTGCTCCCTCCTCCTGGATTTGAACCTGGGCCTCCTCTATGCATTACACAACCTGTCTTCACAATCAGGCTCACACAGGCCATGCCTTCTACGTGTATTATAATTTATATTTCAGTGGATTTGTGTGGGCATATTGAGAGTTAAGTTGCCTGGATACAGATAAGTACCTATGCGGGTATTATATTTGATTTGTACACAACATAACTTTAGGAAACTGTGGATAGGATACAGAAATCATATGTCATCTAAAACAATACATGTCATTGATTCAAAGAAAAAAACCATAGAACACAGAACATTAAAAAAAAACCCTACAAAATGCATACAAAAGATGAATGCTATGTGCAAAAATGAGGGTTTCTACCTTATGTAGCGAGACATGGTTTTTCTTTTTCTGCATTTTGGTTTGTCTTTTTAAATTATGATTATTGTAACTTCTATTTAAAATTTTTATAGGAAATGGCTTAGATTTTGTGTCTATCCTAT
Organism: Sequoia sempervirens; assembly: GCA_007258455.2. Lineage (NCBI taxonomy): Eukaryota > Viridiplantae > Streptophyta > Pinopsida > Cupressales > Cupressaceae > Sequoia > Sequoia sempervirens. The sequence continues at coordinate 17,605 of VDFB02269018.1, read as the reverse complement.
CAGTTATGCCTCCTAGACATACTTAAGGTTGTAACCAGATTTGATATGTATCTAAGCTGGACCTAGGGAATAATGAATAAGCATAATACCATGTCCATGCATGATATGAGGATGCTGATCTGCGAGGGGGAATGGCATATCTGATACATTGGGTGTTATCCTTGGCTTCCTGAGGTTGAAATTGATTACAATCACAAAAGATTCAATGCTGAAAGTGGATTAGATTATTGGGAGATGTGTCATTAGGCCCTTGATATACATAACTGTATCTCCCATAGGTGAAAAACTCGCCAAAAACTTGCGAGCTTTTTTTGAAAACAAGTATTTGGTGCAAAAATTTGCCAGGAAAAACTCGTCGCCGAGTTTTTTGCAAAAACTCGCGTGATCAAGTAGTGAAATCCGTGGCCGAAAAAAATATCATTTTCATTTCATTTTCTCACTTGTTTTCACTCTTGCTTGAGCCAAAAAACTCTCCTAGGCATTTTGCACCTATTTCTAGCAATTTTGCATCGAGGAGACGAGATTTGAAGGGGATTTTCATTGAATTTCGAAGGCAAATTGGATTTCCAGGTAGGTTTTCTAATTTTTTTTTATTCTTTCTTTTTTTAATTTTTTCTTCATTTTTGTTGATTGTATGTTCAAAAAAATCATGAATGTAGTGTAAAAAAGATTTAAATATATTTATATTGTTCAAAACAAGATTTAGATTCATCAAAACAAGAATTTTTGACACATTTTTCTGATTTTTTTACATATTTTGCTGATTTTTTCATTTTTTTTCATTTTCTTCAAACCCTAGTTATTTTTTTTATTTTGAATCCTCTTTTTTGTTGAAAACATGTTTACAATCTTAGATTAGCTTAATTTTTTACTAATTTAAAGTAATTTTTTGATTTTTTTATATTTTGTTCACTTTTTTTTGAAAACCTAGATTATTATTTTATTTTTTCAATCCATTTCTTTTTTAATGAAAATGTGTAGAATCTTAGATTAGTTTAGATTTTTACTAATTTAAAGTAATCTATTTTGATTTAATATAATTTAGCTTGTTTTTTAAATTTTCTATCAAAAAACTAACAAGTAGTGCTTTGTCATTGTGTGTGTAGGTTAATTGATAATGGCTTTTGCATCTGGTTCTGCCTTAGGCTCAGCCCCATCTGTTCCTAGAGGATTTGTAGGCACTCGTCCAACAGGAGCTAGAGATCCTGCTTGGAAATATGCATATCAAGGAACCAAACCGGGCTTAGTCTTTTGTATTAGATGTGAAAATGTATACCGTGGAGGCATCAATCACCTCAAATACCACCTTGGAGGCATGCCTCAACGTGATGCTAAGGCTGTCCAAACCATAGTAACGAGACTCGGACTCGGCTCGGACTCGGCGAGGGCAACTCGGCGACTCGGACTCGGCACATACTCGGCAAAATGAAAAAAAGCTGGAAAAACCCTAGAAATTTAGAGATTTTTAAGGATTTAAAACTTGTTTCAAGCACCCTTTATTGAATACAACACAAATAAAAGCAAATTTGAACACATGCACAAGTATACAACGATCACATAAGTATAAAGTACACAAATTGTAGTTGCGCTGCTGAAGGAAATAGCATACTTAGATATATAAAATTAGTCAAATGTATACAAAACTCATGGAATATGAAATCCATGACATCAAATGTTCCATACAAATATGAAATATCAAAAGTAAAACAATAGCTGTAAGTCTATGACTCTATGCCCTATGGCATAGTGGAGCCAGCATCCTTCCTACGAAGGCGTCTAAGGGTCCTGGATGATGTTGCAGCTGCAACCATAGTCTCTGCCTGTGTCTGACTCTCCATGCCACTCTCACCGACAGCAGCTATGTCTCCTCGTGCTCTAGCCTCCTCCTTAGCCATGGCTACAACCTCGGCCTTTCTCTCTGCCTGGTCCACCCAATCAAGGTCCTCGTCACTAAAGACTGTATCTGTAGCCTCAGTGATCCACTCAGACTGTGGATCAACCTCCTCTAGACTGATCGAGGTTTTGTCATGGTCAAAAAGCTTCCTGTATCTGAGCCGAAGGTTGTAATGAGCATATACCAAGTCATTCATCCTCTCCACTATCAATCTATTGCGCTTCTTGGAGTGTATGTGCTCAAACATACTCCAATTGCACTCACAACTAGATGAACTGCATGGCTGGCTCAATATACGAATGGCAATATTTTGCAAGATTGGTGTATCAGAACCAAACATATGCCACCATCTATCTGAGATGAGAAAAAGAAACAAAATCAATCTCATTTCAAGTTTCAAGTTCAAGTTCAACATTTAATAATAAATTATAATATAAAAAGATGAAAATTATGCCCTTAAATATATTTTTACCTGGCAGTAATTTTGTCCTATTATCTTTGCACATTTGACGTGCAAAGAAGTCTCCTTGTGCCTTAGTGAAGGCATCTATCTCCTGCACTATCTGTGTAGTAACAACGGGCAACATCCGCTCTATTGTCGTAGAGCCCACTAAGAATTTCTCTATTTGCACGGAAATCACGACGGAATTGGAAGGCCGGATTTAGGAAACATGCGGCTGCATGGATGGGCCTATGAAGTTGGTTTTTCCATCTCCTATCAATGATATCCCAAATGGGACGATACTTCTCCTCAACTCCACCATAGACTGATCTAATGGCCTCTTTGGCCCTATCCATGCCCTCATATATGTAGCCCATTGCGGGCTTCTCCCCATCTGCAACTCATAGGAGAACTAGCAAGGGCTCAATAAACTGCAAAGTGCAAACATGTTTTACAAATAAGTGTGAACGAAAATAAACAAATAAAAGTAAGATATGATTAAAAATTAAAACATAATAAAGAATTAAATTTTATCTTCACAATCTCATCCATTGGTGTCCAAAACCCTTGCTCATCAAAAATGCAATCAGCCACAGCAATCCCTGTAGTGCTTGTAGAAAAGGATGAGGAAGACCACTCCTCACTAGTAAACATGCGCCTTAAAGCTGCCTTTGACCGAATCAAGGATTGCATCGTGATAAAATTTGTTGCAAACCTAGTGATGCCAGGATGAGACAACTCCCTCAACCCTGTGTATTGCCTCATAAGGTTAAGCACCCATGTGTGATTGTATACAAATTTGCATATGTTTTTTGCTGCATCCACACATGTTTTGATCCATGGGAGCTTGCCAAGATCCTCCAACATGAGGTCAATGCAATGGGTGGCACATGGAGTCCAAAATATAGTAGGGTGCCTCTCCATAATCTACCAGCAACAACATAATTTGCTGCATTATCTATCACCACCTGCACTACATTCTCTTCCCCCACATCAACTATCACCTCCTCTATAGCCTCACACAGGTATGTGGCATTTTTGAATTGGGCAAAAGCATCAATGAACTTCATGAAGACGGTGTCACCTGAAAAAATAAGCAAAACCAATTATTCAATAAATTAAAAAACATAAATCAGCCATATTAAATTATTAATCACTAAATCAAATTCAAATTTCAATGCATTGAGGGAAGTAGAATTACCTCCAGAGGAAACTAGGAAATTAAGCAGCGTCCTATTTCTCCTATCGGTCCAACCATCAGTCATGATGGTGCAACCAATCATCCTCCACTGCTTGCGCTGCTCCTCTAATTGTGCTTTCACATCTGCCACCTTTTGAGTCAAAAGTGGGCCCTTTAATTCATCTTCACTAGGGGCTTTGAACCCCGCCCCACATATGGTTATGGCATCAATCATGTTTTGCCAAAAAGGTGACCTAAAACATGTCAAATAAATTAATAAGTTACATAAGTATTGTAAAATGAAAAGTTTTAAGTTTTTAACTTTAAATTTGAATTCGATAATGAGATACATCTAGATTCTAAAATTTAAATATAAATTTTAAAACAATTAAACGAAAAAGAATTACCTGGCTACATGGAAGGGAATGGTGCAGTAGTACCAAAAGTTTGCAATTGTCTTTTTTGTTGCATCATGTGCGTCCTTGTTCCAACCCATGCTCTCAAGCGACGGTTGGGAACCAGGAGTAGTGCGTGGTACAAAATATGAGTCCACCCTAGATTTACGAACTCTAGGGCCAATGCTAATATTGCCACTACCACTAGCAGTAGCAGCGCCACCAGCACTAGGAGTACGCATAGGCATAGCTGATGCAGAAACAAAAGCACTAGCACAAGCACTATCACTAGGATGGTATGGAGGCATGGAAGAAGCATCTCCAATAGCACCAAGTCCTTGTCCAACTCCAACACTCACCAACTTCTGCTTCTGTTTCTTTTTCATTTCTTTTTGCATTTCAAAAGTTTCTAATTGCACCTGCACTTCACGAACAACCTTAGGAGGTGCTTTAGTGCAACCCACTGCATCATAGGCAGGTATGCGTGCAAGATGGTATTTTAATCTATTTATGCCTCCATGATATATTGTTTTGCAGTAGTTACATTTTGCGTCTCCTCTTTTCATTTCGGGAAAGATTTCAGCATGTTTCCAAGTAGGGTCTTTTCTGATTGGGGTTTGAGACATTGTGAAAATAATAATATGGTTTGATTTGCAAATGAATGTGGCTGCAAAAGTAGGGTTTCTAAAATTATTTAAGTTGCAAGTAGGGTTTGTAAAAAAAATATGCAAACTCAAAAAAACAATGATTTTACAAAGTACAATGAATTATTTGTGAAAAAAACACAAAAAAAGTAAATTAAAGTCAAACTTACCTCTTAGATTTGGTTTGGAATGCAATGCAAACTCCTCCCAATCACTAGTAATGAGCTCTCAATGCACGTCCTTGCTGGTATGAAGCTCCCCAAATGATACATGACCCTGGATTTGTCTTCAACAGCTTGCTGGTTGCCCTCTCTTCTCCTCCTATTTTTCTTCACAACTCTTTCTTCTCCTCGTATTTTGCCAAATGAATGAAATGAGGTTTCTTTTAGGGCTAAGGAGATAATATAAGTAAAAAAAAATATAAAAAACTTTAAGTTATGTTTTTTTTTGGCCTTGGCTGCGCCGGCTGCGTCCAGGGCTCAAGACTCTCTTGGATGTGGCGCGTCTGGCGAGTCAGGCCTGGACGCGTCTCGACGCGGCCGCGTGTACGCCAGCGCTCCCAGGACTCTGCCAGGGGTGCGCGGCGCGTGACTCGCCGAGTCCGGGCGAGTCCCGTAACTATGGTCCAAACACCAACGAGGAAATAAAAAGACAAATGCATGCCATACTTGCAACTGCATAAGGAAAAAAATTGCAAAGAGAGAAGGAAAAAGCAACAATGTAAGCAGCCATAGCTTCTTCTCAAGGTGCTCCAATCAACCTTGAGTTAGATGATGATGTAGTAGGCATAGTGGGCTCTCTTCGTGGTCCACGTATGCAAAGGAAACCCACCACCACCTCAAGCCCTTCATCTACCTCTAGTAGAGCACCAAGATCAACACCTACAACTACACACATGCATGATTTTTTTAGAAACACTACTGCATTGACAGTTGTAGGGAAAGGCTACAAGGCACCTTCTCGCACAGATTTGAGTGGGATGTTAGTTTATGTTCTTTAAGTTTAATTTATGATGAATTTAAACTATTTTTTTGTTTACAAATTAAAATTGTGTACTTAATTTCACTTTGTACTTGTAGGTTGCTTACTAGTGCAACTGAAAGGGCAAGGGCATTGGTAGAAGAACAAAGAGAAGAATGAAAAAAATATGGCTGCACTATTCTTTTTGATGGGTGGACGGATGGTAAAAACCGTACCATCATTAATTTTTTGTTTGCTTGCAAAGATGAGGTGGTGTTCTTGAAATCAGTGGATGCCTCTAACATAGTAAAAAGTGCAAAAAATTTTGCTAAAATGTTGGAGTAAGTGTGCATGGAGGTTGGGCTTGAAAATTTGGTGCAAATCATAATTGACAATGCAGCGGCATATGTGGTAGCAAGAAGAATCCTCCAAGATAAACACCACATAATTTTTTGGACACCTTGTGCTGCACATGTCCTTGACCTTCTTTGGAGGACATAGGCAAATTAGATTGGGTCACATCGATTGTAGAGGATGCAAGGAGGATCACTAAATTTGTCTACAATCACCCTTGGGTTCTTCACTTGATGAGGGATCACACCTAAGGGAAAGAATTGGTGAAATCCGCCGTGACAAGGTTTGCAACAGTTTTCTTGACATTGCAAAGCATTCTTGGTGCATTGACGGCTTTGAAACAAATTTTTGTGAGTCAAACATGGCTAGACTCAACTTATTTGAAGAAGATGGAAGGAGAGAGAGTTGCAAGCATTATCTTCAACGACCTCTTTGCACAAAGAGCTACAGAGATTGTGAAGGTAACTTCAAAACTTTGAATATAAATTCAAATTGAATAATTTTTTTAAATATCTTTCATTGTAAATTTGTAAATTGTAACTCTAATCTTTTTTGCATTTTATATTGTAGGTGTCAGAGCCCTTGGTTAGAGTTCTCTGCTTGGTGGATGGGGATAAAACCCCAATGGGGTATCTTTATGAGGCCATGGATAGGGCCAAGGAGGCTATTAGAAATTATTATAAGGGGGGCCGCCTCAAGTTTGATCCCATTTGGGAGATTATTGATAGGAGGTGGAACCATCAACTCCACCAACCCATCTATGCAGTAGGGTACTTTTTGAACCCCCATTTCTTCCATTCAGAAACCTATGTATATCCTAGTGGAGAGGTTATGGAGGGCCTCACTACTTGCATTTAGAGGATGACACCTGGGGCTGAGGTGGTAGACCTCATTGTTAATGAATTGCAAAGTTATAGGGAAAAAGGGGTGCACTCTTTTCTTCTGACCTGGCAAAGAGAGCAATAATGAGTCAACCACCAAGTATAAAATTTGAAATTTACAAGTTACAAGTTATAGGTTACAAAAATTGATAATTAGATAATTTGATAAAATATGTTTTGAACTTTTGACTTTGCTTTCTAAGTTTCTAACTCTTTTTTTTTGTAGTTGTTTGGTGGACAAATTGGGGTGGAAAAACCCCAAATCTTAAATTTTTTTCCCTCCGTGTCTTATGCCACCCTTGTAGTTCATCCAATTGTGAGTGCAATTGGATCTTGTTTGAGGCCATCCACACAAAGAAGAGGAACAAACTAGCTCAAAAATGCGTTAATGGCCTTGTCTATGTCCAATATAATCTTCGGTTGCGCACAAGAAAGGTAGAGGAAATATCAAATAATCCAATTGATTTGGATGAGATAGATCCATATAGTGATTGGACTGTAAGGTAGGAGGAGTAGCCTCCATTGTTTTTTGAGGATGGCATTTATGATTTAGAGTGACATGCAATGGAGGAGGAGGTGGATTTGCATTCTCATTGGATGACCTTGAGGATGACCCTAAGGAGGAGTCATTGCCAGTGCCACCACCAGCAGTTGCAACATGATCTACATCTAGGATGGAGGTTGAGGAGCCACAGTAGAGTCCTATGACTAGACCCTCTCCCCTAGTGAGAACTAGACAAGGGAAGAGGAAGATGTGAATTTGTAAAAATTGAAATATATTAATGTAGTATTTACTTTGAGGTTTACAAATTTTTTTGCTATTTTCATTTTGTTTCAGACTATCATATCAACGTATTGAGCATTCCACATGAGGATGCCATTTTGTATCTAATTTTCTTTCAAATCAATCAAATACAGTTTGTTTCTTCTATGTACTCATTTATTGACTCATTGGATGCATCTTATCTTCGAATTTTCCAAAAAAAATGCGTTTTTAGTGAAGTTCAAGCAATTTTTTAAGTTGTCAAGTTTTTTGCCGAGTTTTTTCCAAACCGAGTTTTCCGGGCTTGCCGAGTACTTGCAATTGGTGAGTTTTTTAACTATGGTATCTCCAACACTAAAGATTTGATGCTAGATGACACATTTAATGCCTCTTGTGAGCACCGTCTTAAAAAAAGGTTAATTTCTTTCAAGATAATTATATATCAGAAGTGCTTTAAATGTAAAACAATTACTTGAAAATGTGGAATACATTTGGTATTTTTTTTGGAAGAATTCAAAAGAAGCACAAGGTAAAAGCTCTTTGACTCAGTTAATTTAGGCAGTGTTTCTCTATTATATAAAGGCATCTGTGCTAATTGTTTTTGTTCTAACATTGAGTTATGCAGCTAATTTTCTTCTCCTATCTTAGTATCACTTTGTTCTCCTCTAATAATCTTTTGTTGGAGGTTTGACTCTTGGATGCAATTTTAAGGTTTTGTCTTTCTCCTCTTAATATTGACGAGCCTATCTAATGAATATTATGTAATTTATTTTCTTAGGATTGCTTCACACATGAATCAATTCACTTAGTAAACCTATGTCATACCATGTTTGATCATGGGATATTAAAGAATACTTATAAGTTACATTTCTACCTCTATGTGTTCTATTTTTTATACCCCTCCTAATACTTGATGAGCACACGCTTATACACAGAGAGGGGGGGAGGTGAATCAGTATAAGACAATTCTTTTTTTTTTTCAAACTAGCAACCACAATAATGTCAATTGCACAATATCATTCACATAAGATCTAACAATTATGCAACACAAGAACACATGATTTACGTGGAAACTCTTACGGGAGAAAACCATGGCAAAATATTGCTTTTTATATACATCTCTTTTACAATCTTTGTAGGCACCAACCTACAGGAGACACCAATCCCCTCTTATAAAGTTTGTGAGCACCAACCCATTGGAGACACCAATCCTCACTTGTAGAATTTGTAGGCACCAACCCATTGGAGACACCAATCCCCACAATTGAACACCAACTCAGAAAGAGACACCAATCTCTTTGATTTGAGGCACTGACCTTGTCAATATGGGGCACCAACCTATCCAATATGAGGCACCAACCTCTTCAATAGAATCTTGTCTTTTTGAGAATAAATCTTCTTTACAAATAGCCTTTAATGATCTCCTTTTATATTATATTCTCCTCCTCAAAATCTTCACACACAAATCTGCATATATTCTCTTTCTTAAATATTCATACACAAATCTGCATATATTCTTCTTCTTCTTAAATCTTCATGTTCTTGAGTGATATATGTTTGTGTCTCACACACTTCCCTTCTTCACAAATCTGCTTGTATGATATTACATTTATATCTTCATATTTCTATGAAGAGATACATCCTTTCAAAGATAATGACCCTTCAAATAGTCACGACTCCTCTTAAATAATAATTGCTGCCTTTTCAAACTTGATCACTGCCTTTTCACACATATCGACAATAATATATTTTTATCCTCCGCACACTTCTCTCTTGACTAATAGATCTTCCTTTCTATTCCACACACATCTACTTATATCTTTATATCTCAATGAAGAGTTGCATCTCTTTGAAAAGAGATAAATTTTTAAAAGGATATGTCGTTTTGTTAAGACTAATTGCTGCCTTTGAACACATATCCACAATAATATATATTTTTATCCTCCACACACTTCTCTCTTGACTAATAGATCTTCCTTTCTATTCCACACACATCGATTTATATCTTTACATCTCAATGAAGACTTGCATCTCTTTGAAAAGACAACTCTTTACAAGGATGTCTTTTTGTTAAAGACTAATTTCTTTCTTTTAATACTTTTTGTTTCTCCTTAATGGTTTCCTTTGAATGATCTTCTATTATTTTCTTATTCTTCAATGGTCATAGCTCTTCAACATGTCTCTTGACTATTCTTAGCCAGATCTTCAATTAATAATATTCATTCACTTAATTCTTCTATATTCCTCTTATTTACTTCATACTACATATTCTAATCCCATACACTTCTTGTTTGAATGATAAAACCTTCCTCCCTTTTTTTATTCCTTACTCTTGAATGATAAAAATTTCCCACACATAACATCTCATGGAATGACTTCTCTTATATATTTTGTCTCATCACGAGACACAACCCTTCACCATACCCTTGTGACTTTTGGTTATAACTAATCTTTAATTAATTAATTAATTTGAATTTCTTTATCTTGTAAGAATCATTTCATAATATATCTTCTATTCATTCCCTTATTCCTTTATTGAATTCAATTTACTTCATTATTGATATATGATTCATTTCATTGTTGATATATCTTTTGTTGCTCCACTCACACCCTTCATCTTTTATCTACTTTTCTCAATCTGATTTTACTTGGTCTTCAATCATCGATTAGTAGCCTTTGGCCTTTTTTTTTTCTTTCTCTTAGTCACGCTTAAACTTCAAGGTCTAGGAAAATGATGGAGCTTCCAATGTTTATGTTGATAGGAAAATAAGTATTAAAGTTGTAAAATGATGATGCTATTGGAATTGGTCACTGATTGGAATTTTAAACATTGATAAATCATCAAATAAACCAAATGTTAGTTTATTTAAATGATAAGAAAATTTGAGGTATCAATGTTATTTTGTTTTAATTAAAAGTAAGAGAAGTAATAGTGTTTCACATTTTCATTTCATAGGGAACTAATATTTAACATTAATTTTATTCTTTTTAAATGGCAAATGTTAGAATGATTACCCAATAAGGTACAAATTTAAAATACCTTATTATAATTAATAGCTAAAATATTGAGGTTATAATATCTTAGTATAAGACTACTTGTTGGTGCACTTTATCCTTTAAGTTAGCAAATTTGTATTATCACGCCATTTTAATTTCGTATAAGCTATAAGTTTGGTCTATTAGGAATTTCAATTTCTAATGTTAGAAAATTACTGCTAGTAAGTTTAAAATTGCAATGTTAATTGATTTTATTTCAATTGTTGGGAAATTTAATGGCGAATGCTTGTTCACCCTCATCTAGGGATTAGTTTATTTAAACCATTGTACTTAGCCAACCTAAAACTAGGGTTAATCAAAATGCTAATAAAATGGCGATTTAAGTATGGGTTTAGTTCAATGAGTTAACGTGTTGTCAATATCAAGTTGTAGGTTCAACCCTTGTGGGCCAATCAATGTTTTTGTATATAGACCTAATTAGTTAAAAAATGAAGACCTTGTGATAAGTTAATCATTGAATGTCACAACTATCACTTTTATTTGAACCCTAAAATGCTAATTATTTAATTGTCAGTCCTAATTGGGCTTGCAAGAGAAGCTACATTGTGGTTGAGATTCATAACTTAATAATATTACTATTTTATTAGAATTTAATATTCCCTTGTGTAATTGTTGCCACTTTGTGCCTCCCCTTTAATTTCCCATCAATTATAACCATTTTGAGAAATCTTAATGGGTTTATCATGCTCAAATATGCCTTTTGTAGTTGTACTATCCTTTTCCTAGACTTTAGTTAGAAACCCATTCAAAAAAATCCCGAAAGCGGCTAAGTTTGGGACATTTTGGTCCTTTCGGGACTTTTTGTTCCCCAAGGACATTTTGGTCCCGTTAGAACTATTTGTTCCCCAAAGACATTTGGAAGTCCAAATGTCCAAGTTCCTTCCCTGTTCCCTATTCCCCTTTTCTTCCATTTTGGTCCTTTCGAGACTTTTTGTTCCCGAAGGACATTTTGGTACTGTTGGGACTTTTTGTTCCCCAAGGACATTTTGGTCCCATTAGAAATTTTTGTTCCTCAAGGAATGTCCAAGTTCCTTCATTGTTCCCCATTCCTTTTTTCTTTCATTTTGGTACTTTTTGGACTTTTTGTTCCCCAGGGGCATTTTGGTCTTGTCGGGATTTTTGGTTCCCCAAGGGCATTTTGGTCTTGTCGGGACTTTTTGTTCCCCAAGGGCATTTTGGTCTTGTCGGGACTTTTTATTCTCCAAGGACATTTTGGTCTTGTTGGGACTTTTTGTTCTCCAAGGATATTTTGGTCCTTTTAGAAGTTTTTGTTCCCCAAGGTCATTTTGGTCTTGTTGGGACTTTTTGTTCCCCAAGGACATTTTGGTCCTTTTGAGACTTTTTGTTCCCCAAGGTCATTTTGGTCTTGTTGGGACTTTTTGTTCCCCAAGGACATTTTGGTCCTTTTGAGACTTTTTGTTCCTCATGGACATTTTGGTCCTTTCGGGGTTTTGGGTTCCCTTTGGACATTTGGATAAAGTCCAAATGTTCAAGCTCCTTTCCCATTCTCCCTTCCCCTTTTCTTCCCTTTGGTTCCGTCAAAACTTTGGGTTCTCTTTGGAGATTTTGGTCTTTTTTAGGGCTTCGGGTTCCCTCTGGACATTTGGAAAAACTTTGTTCAAGTTCCTTCCCCATTCCCCATCCCCCTTTTCTTCCCTTTTGTTCCGTCAAGATTCTGGGTTTCCTTTGGACATTTGGTCTTTTTGGGGTTTTAGATTCCATTTGTGTAGATGACCATGTTAATAAATAATTATATTGTAATCGACTGTACTAATTAATTAAATAAATGTTGTAGTCGGCCGTACTAGGAATAGATAATAATAGTTTAAATAATACATGCACAGTTTAAAGTAAAAGTTGGATTAGTTGTCGGGCGATAGTTAGGAAGAGTTGCCGACGGTTGGTATCTCAACCAACCTTGGCCATCTATATATGTATCTTGTCATTTGTAGTCGGGGACCAACAATTGCTATGTACTATTGATGTACTTCATGAATGAAATCAATCCATTGTGCTGTGCAATTACTCTTACGATTGTTCTGTGATTCATATTCTAGTATGTGCATTATGTTTGTGAGTTATTCTTGTTTACTCGATCACTAGTTTGCAATATAAGACAAATTGATGTGTCTAATTTGATTTTCCTTTCAAAATGGATTAATACTAATTCTAGTTACTAGATCACAACTTACCTTTTGAAGGCATTTTAATCTAATTCAATTACTCAATGGCAACTTACCTTGGAGAAATTATTAATCAAATTCTAAGCGATTATTTACCAATTACCCCTTTTATGTACTCTTGAAAACAAATTAACACTAATTACCTTGAAAAGATTTTTATTTTGAAATTTAATTGAACCAATTCCTTAAAATATTTTCCTACTAATTACTAAATAAACTAATGTTAATTATCTTGTAAGATATTTTATAATATAAATTTGATATATTAGTAGTATTTACCTTCTAATTTACTTTTGGGGATACGTGCTAATTAACACTTATTACCTTTGCAATAATAACTTTAAACTAACACTTCTACTTTGACCACTAATTTTCTTTTTACTAAATTACATAAATTAAAGCATTTCTAAGTATCTAAATAAATTACATGTCTTTGAAAAATAATTTTTCTTAAATAAATTTTCTTTCAAGGTATATTCAATCTAACTCTAATTGCTTTTGAAATAAACGAATTAAGGAAACAATAATTATGCATAATTAAAACTAATTACTTTTGCAAAATATGGATTATTTTTGGAATATCAATAGCTTTCATATTTAAATACAAATTAACACTACTTGAACAATACTAAGTTTGACAATATGTACTAATAATTTACTTTTGAATTTAAATGCTGATTTTAAATTACTCATTGCATGAACAAATAAATACATCTAATTATCTTATGAAACTCAAGATGACTAATTATGAATTTAATTGTCCCCATGAAGAAAAATAAAAAATAAAAAAAAATTCTAAAATAATCTGAGTGAATTTTGAAAATTTTAATTATTTTAAAAAGCAATTATTTATTGAAAATTCTAATCTAAAATTTTGTAAAGCAAATAATAAATCAAGAGCCTTCTAATTTAGTAGTTGTTCAACTTTCAACAAGGAAAGGAAATCAAACCATAAAGCCATGTTTCTTGATTTATTATTTAAAAAAAAAAATCTAGTGTAATTTTGATAACTTCAATAAAGATTATTTACTAACTTTTAGATTAAAGATCAAGTTTCTCATTAACTTTCTCATTCCCTCTTAATTTATTACATTCACCAAAAAAAAGAATGAAAGGATAGTTGAAGGAATAATTATGACTTAGATTTTCTTAGTTTTATATTTGTCAAATCATCTACAAAATTAAACCCAAAAAGATTTCTTTAATTCACAATTTTAAATTTATGATTTAAATAATAATAATCATATTTTAAATTTTAAATATTTATATATATTATATACTTTAAACATATATAATTCATCTATATAATATTTTAATCTTATATTTATATATTTAAAACCTATAACATTTATTTACTTAATATTATAACCGGGTAATATGCATTGATATGGAAATAAACAAAAAAAATATTTAAATATTTTGAATTTGTATAAAATAATAAATATACTTTTATTTAACAAAGTATTTTTTTAAAATTATTATTCTTATATATATATATGAATAATTAAATATTAAATTTATAAATAAAATCAACTTTTATATACTATTATATGTATATGTTTATATATATTGTTTTATTATTTTATTATATGCATTGCTAATAATGAATTAATTAGTTTGGCACTAATATAGTGTAAGTTTAAATTATTAAATTGAAGAGGGTAAAATTTCAGATCAAATGAACAAGTATAGTAAATTTCATTCTGGGAAAAAAGTATGCTTCTTTTAATGATTCCATTAAAAATATGCGTTTTTTATTTTGAAACAATTCTATTTCACAGTAAATAGATGAACACAAATTTTTCTTTTTTTTTTTGGTTTAAGAATATGGGGTTTGGAATAAATTTTAAACAAGGAATTATTACTTTTATTTATAGGAAAAAAATAAAATAAAATGAATAGATGTGTCAAATGAATTCAAAATATAATTACTTTCTTAAATTCATAAGTAAATTTTTTTATAGAGAGGAGGAAGACACAATTTTTTTCCCAATATTTCCTCTTCATTTCTTTTATAAAGGAGAAAATCAATTAAGAATATAAAAATGATAGTCTACTTGGAAAAAAAATCACCCTCCCTTTCGAACCACTGCCACAAAGTCCAATCTTTCTTTCTTCACACCTTCCTCTTCTCTGTCTTGAACCTACAACAAAACTTTGTCCAAAAAAAAAAAACAAAGAATCCTCCACTTCAAGCCCTTCTCTCAAGCATTCTGGTATTTTTTCTTTCTTCCCAAATGAAATTGAAAATTGCAAAATAATTGAAAACTCCTCCAAGAACTTCCTTGAAATAACATTCCTTCGAAAAACCCCAAAAATTGTTGCATACATTTCTCATTCTTCATTTAATAAAAGTTAGAGGGGAATAAATTATAACTAAATGAATCAATAAATATATATTTAGAATGTTAATAGCAATTACTTTCTAAATTAGTTTTGAAAATAAATTCTAATCCAACACTTTCCTAAGAAGATGCTACTCCTAGAATTGCATGTAAAAATCTCAAAAAGTTAGAATGATAATGACTACGAAGAATCTGAGTTCATCCTCCCCTTGAAAAAGGTTGAAGATTTGTATTTATAGGAAAAGAATGTTTGATCGACGGTCGAGATTTGATGGTAAAATCAATGGACAAGATCGGAGAAGAGAATAGGAAAGTTTCCTTTCAAACTCATGAGAGAATAATAATGAATTTTTAATTTAAAAAGATGGAGAACGGCATAGAAGCATAAATTTGCAAAAAATCCCGATTAATTGCGATTTTTAAAAAATCTGCAGGTTGGACAATTTTTTCCCCGATTTTTTGAAAAAATCGTTGGCTTTTTGGGTCAATGATTTTTTCTTCCGCTCCCCAAACTACTAAATTGCCAAAAACATGTATAAATTTGCAAAAACGGAATAAAATCGTTGATTAGCAAAAACCATGGAGACCATGGTTTTGTTGCTTACTATTATGTTGATAGATTTTTTCCAAGCATCCATAGTTTGTTTGAAAGCACCGTTTTGGCTTTTTAGTCTCATGGTGATGGAAATTGCCAAGTGCTAAATTGCTATGGATTGTCATGGCATTCCACCGTGAGATCAAGATTGAGTCATTTTTTCAAACACCACCGCCTGCCTATATTATTGCTTTTTACTATTATGCTTTGGTGTTTTTCCACATCCAGCTTGGTTCAAAAGCACTGCTTTAGGATTTTAGCCATAGCATACATGCTGAACTGTTTGATAAAATGCTTTGGTAGACATGTGTGAAAATTGTGGCAGCATAGAAAGGTAGTGAACTATTTGAAATAAACAAAGAGGTCGTGTGGTCTCATGGGTGATGGAATGCCATAACCTAATGCGCCATGACAAGCAAATTGTTAGGATTGTCATGGCATTCCATCACCATATGAGACCACATTTTGACATTTTTTGAAAATGTTTTGGTTTATGCTATTGCTTACTATTATGCTTTGATAGATTTTTCCAAGCATCCATAACTTGTTCAAAAGCACTGCTTTAGGCTTTTTAGCCATAGCAAGTGCTAAGGCAAGAATTGTTTGATAAACAAGCTGTAGACACAAGGAAAATGTAGGTGCTAGACAACCGCCACCATCCGATATTTATGCAAAGTATGTTTTGTAATGTAATCACATAATATAACCAATAAAAAATCTATTTTCTATAATTCATGGATTGAACTCGTATTTTATTTGCTCTCAATGTTTGTGTGCTATGGAGCTATTAAATTTTTAAAAAGTATTTTCTTCAATTTTTTTGTGTTTTTTTGTAAATCCGATTTTTTCCCGATCTTTTCCCATTTTTTCCCGATTTTTTCAAAAAATCCTGAACTTTTGGTTTGCTGATTTTTTCCCCAAACGATTAATGCTGCTATGGATAACGGTGCACATGAAGTTTCCTACTTTATGAATAGTTATAAAATGAAGTTTCCAAAAGAAAGGGTAGTTAATTGATAAGGAAAGATTTTGATTCTAAAATGAGGTAGAGTTAACTGATAAAAGATGAGGTGTGACTAGAAGAGAAATGAGAAAGTTGAAGTAGAGATATATGGCAACTTTTAAATAATTAAAATTTATTTATATTTTTTTTATTCTCATAATTTGAAAAGGATTCATATTTCCATAAATAAATTTTTGTATCATAAATTTTATTTATTTATCAAAATATCTATTTGATTTTCTAAATATTTTGATTTATTTATTTTTCCATTAGTTTTAACTCCATAATAAAATTAAAATAATAATTATTTAAAAATAATAATAAGTTTTTCCAATATTCTAAGAAAGGGGGTCGTGAGAAAGTTTGTCATTTTTTTGGTAGTATTTGGAGGGCTTGGGAGTTTGTAAAACATGTTGTTGATTGGGCATAATGCTTTTTAAAGAAGGGATGGTAATTATTTCAACATTACATTCATTTGGTGGAATCTTTTCTGCAATAGTAAGCCACTATCTTTGATGAAAGACTGCTTTACTATTTAAATTGCAAGCTTCTAAAGAAATGAGGAATTTTTGTGATTTGTTTGAGAATGGATGCTTGATTTCATGGGAGGAGATCAAGAGTAAATTTTCAATACTCAACTCTTAGAAAATAACATTCTCCTTGTCTTTAAGACAATGAATGACATTAATCTTCCTATCAATTTGTTATTTAATATTGAGATTTTGGATGATAGTAGTTGGGCTGATGTCTCTTGCATATCAAAGTATAAATCAAAAAGATTTGCTCTATGTTATTTGATACTCAATAGGTGATTGATTCCCTAAACAATATTTGGGGTTTTATTTTGTCAAATGGGGATTGGAAGTTTGTGTTAAACCATATTTGCTTGAACCAAAAAAGGCATGCTTT
>VDFB02269016.1:0-25192 GCA_007258455.2 Sequoia sempervirens | reverse complement strand
AGAGTTCTCACCATTCAAGAAATTCAGTTGAAGAGCATGGGAATAGATCACTTCAAAGATCTATACGCAGATGATGAAGACTTTGCAGATATTTACAAGGTATGTCTTGAGTATAAGAACCATTTCCATAGCAAATATGTTGAGTATACCTTGCAAAGTGATTTATTGTTTAAAGGGAATCAACTTTGTGTTCCTAGAGGTTCTATTAGGGAGAACTTAATTCAAGAAAAGCATAATGGTGCATTGAGTGGTCATTTTGGGATCACTAAAACTCAGGAACTGGTTCAAAGGTTTTATTTTTGGCCTAAGATGAACCTAGATGTCAGAAAGTATGTAGAGAGTTGTGTAGTGTGTCAAAAAGCAAAAGGCACTTCTTCAAATGCAGGGCTATACCAGCCACTGCCTATCCCTTCTAGGCCATGGGAATGCTTGAGCATGGACTTTGTAGTTGGTTTACCCAAGACAAAGCAAGATATGGACAGTGTGTATGTTGTTGTAGACAGATTCAGCAAAATGGCTCACTTTGTACCCTGCAAAACAACCAATGATGCCAATCAAATAGCCTCTCTTTTCTTCAAAGAAATAGTCAAAATTCATGGCTTACCAATCAGCATTGTCTCAGACAGAGATGCCAAGTTTATGAGTCATTTTTGGAAGACTCTTTGGAAAAGAATGGGCACCAATTTGTCCTTTGGATCTGCATACCATCCTCAAACTGATGGTCAGACCGAAGTTGTGAATAGGACACTTGGAAACCTCTTGAGATGCTTGACCAAGGAGTATGGTCAACAATGGGATCAGATTATTGGGCAGGCTGAATATGCCTATAATGATACTATAAATAGGTCAACAGGGAAGAGTCCCTTTGAAATTGTTTATGGACTGCACCCTAGAGGTGTTTATGAGCTAAGAGAATTGAAGGATGGAGTCAAGGGAAGTGGATATGCTGATGACTTTGCTTGTGCAATGCAGGAGATTCATGAGACAGTCGGGAAAACCTTGGCAGAAAATACTATGAAGCATAAGATTAAGGTAGATGAGCATAGGAGAGAAGTCCAATTCAATGTGGGAGATTTAGTGATGGTCCATTTGAACAAGGCTAGATTGCAGATGGGAGTTCCTCATAAGCTGCAAATGAAGAGGATAGGTCCCTGTCCTATCTTGGAGAAGTATGGCAACAATGCATTCAAGGTACAATTGCCAGATGACAGTGGACTATCCCCTATTTTTAATGTTTCAAATCTTGTACACTACAAAGGACCACCAATAAATTTGGATCAGACACTCCATGAAGTCAATCAAGATGTTGAAGAACTCAAACTGCCCCCTGTCACAGTCAAACAAGCTGATCAAATCTTGGATACCAGGGTCTACAAGCAGACTAGGACCAAAGAATACAAAGAACACCTGATCAAGAGGCATGGACAACCTGATTCAGATGCAGTATGGATCAAGGAGGCAGAGTTCAAGAAGTTGGGCATTGATCCTAACTTACTCAATCCAAGGATGGATTGAAGTTTTCTGTTTTGGGGAGGATGGTGCAGGAGCACCTAGGCTGACCTCCATTTTTGGTTTGCACAATTTTGGCTTGTACTGACCTTAGCCAAGTCAGGGATGTTAATATGTTGTGAGTTGGTTTGGACCTTAGATGGTCTTTCATTTTTGTGTGTGATGAATTAATCATTAGGATTAATATCATCTTTGTTATTATGTTGATAAATGTAGTTGCATTTAGCTTTGGACAGCAAGAGTTAGGATATCATGTATTAAGTCTGAGTTAAACACATCTTAGTTATTAGAAGATGCTAATGGACAGTTAGAGATGTTGATTTCTCGAGATCAAGGTGTTAGAGGTCCTATGTTTGAGGATCATGACATAATCATGGCATAGTGGAAGTTACAAAATCATTGGTAAAAGTTGCATGACCGCAGTTAAGAAGTGCAGGTAACTTTCTTGGTAATGGGAATCCCTTGAAATCAGGGAAATGCCTGAGTAATTGCCCTTGAAAAATGGTAATGGCATCCCAAATAGGGAAGATGGCTCGTAGAGGCAGTAATTAGTAATTGTAATCAATTTTTGTTGTGGAGGATAGAAATCAGTTTTGCAGATTTCTGTATTTTGTGTGAATACCCGTGAGTTTTGTCTGGAGACAGTCTTAACCAGGCTTTATCTCTCCTGTTTTAGCATTGTGTTAAGGTTCATAGATTGTGTGGAGTATATTTCATTTAGTAATCAGATTTTGGTTGTGTGTGAATAAGAAATTTCTGCGTTTTCTTTATTTTCTGTGTTTTTCTGCAAACCCTGTGTGTTTTCAGAACAGACATATATAATGTGTTAAATGCATTGATTTGGCATTGGTATTGTGTTTACACAACAAGTAATAGCATTCTACCTTTTGTAAATAGTTTCATTGGGTTTAGAGTAGGTGTTTTTGTGTAAATAAGGTAGAAACTAGGTGCTTTGTTGTCTCCTTCTGAACAATCCGTTTTGTCCATGGCTTCCCCATAAAATCCAACCACGGGATTACCTTGAAATTGGATTGAAATGTTAGGGAATCCAATCAATTGTAGATATTTAGTAGTAATATTCATGGGAAGGCAGCCAAATATGTTAGAGATCAAACCCTAGGCGAGTTGTGACTACCCGGCTAGTGGTTTGAAGGAGAAAAGCTAAGAACTTAGGCAGGGGAATAGTCCATTGTACGGAATCCGTACAGTACTGGGTGAGGTAGGAAAGTATCTTCATAGTCCAAAAGGAATGAGGCTTACATCAATCCATCATAGGCAGATTTGAAAAAGGAAACAGTGAAACCCTAGAAGATAGGGCAATTAGGCCTCCTCTCCAAGATCATAGGAATCACCGGTATGGTACTGACAGTGACCTGAAAACTTTTGGAAGATTTAAAAGTTTGAAAAGGGTGTCAGGAAATGTGATTTACTCACCAAGTTGTGTGTCAAGTTTGAGAGAAAAGGGCAGAAAAGGGACTGGTAAAGGCTAGTAGAAACTAGGCCTCTTCAAAGCAAAATTTTGAAATTGGGTAATGTGAATGTCCAAGAACCTCCAAGATGAATTTAAATGGAGTTGAAATGAAAGGAGACAATGTCTTCAATTCCCCTACAAGCAGTTCTAGCAAGTTGAAGAAGTTGGCACTTAGACCCTTCTAAGTCCAAGCAAGATTGATCAAGTTGCAAGAAGGTGTTTGTCTACCCAAGGTAAAGCACAAGGTAGAAACTCTTTGAGAAGAGTTGGAGCAGAGTTTGGTCAATCTCCAAGCTCAAGAGGAACCCATTGGAGACAAGTTACAGGAAGGAGATAGAGAGAAAGGTCTTCTTGGAGTTGTGCAAGCAACCTTGGGTTTCTGAATACACCAAATTCTCATATGGTGCAATGTTAGTATCATCCATCAACCAAAAAAATATATTAACTGAAGATGTACCTTCATTACTTGGACCCATCGAAGCATTATACCACTCAATGATTGATTTTGCATCTGTCAACTTTGCATTGTCTTTATACTTTAACTCTTCTTGTGCTAATGCTCTTTTCACACATGCTCCTACACCATCATGTCCCCCTTTCCATCTTCAGCCTCAAAAAATTTCCACATATGTTGAACACCTATAATGACATGCATCCTGTACAACCAGTAGAACATGCAAGAGTTCTTGAACTATGTTGCATAGTTATCCGACCATATTATATGTCGACCATATGTTATGCCCCTCTAAACCAATTCACTGTAGAACATCTAGAAGCAACCTTGCATGAACTCTGGAGAATTTGTGCAATCATCACTAATATAAAAGTGATACTCCCTCAATACCTTCCTTTGGTCCTCTATACTATCAGCTGCATGAATGAATGCTATGTGCACAAATATTGAAACCTGTGTGGAGTTGTAATATTGTGACTGCACCTCACGTTGTGGCTATAGAGTGTAGTTCTCTACAAATTTGACCACTGAAACTATTTTGTCAATTGGAAAGGTGTCCTTGCATAGCTTGAATTGTGTGTCCAACCATCGAGCTCTATGGGTATGCATTGCATACTCATACATTATATTGCCACAAAACATGGACATAAAATGATACACTAGAATCTTTTGAATAACCAAATCACACCTTTTTGCTTGATTGCCATCTTTTGTAGCATATGCCACTATTTTATACTTCCCAAACTCTACTAGTTTTTGTCCCACCTCATCTGTGCTTCCATATGTTGACATACTGGCATACGTTGCAAGCCACCACAGCGTTGACATGAACCATCCAAGCATAGTGTCTTGTAGAATATTTGGCCATCATCTATTTCACATAATTTTTTTGATAAGAACTCTCTTAAAGATTTTGGTGGGGCTTGTATGCCACAATCCTGCAAAACATCGTTAGTATACAAATTTAAACATATAGAACGATAAACATCATAATGGTTAGAGAATTCAATATGTAGTCTACAACAACAAGTAGTGCATGTGTGATTTATTTTGACATAAAAAGGTTTAATCATTTCAAAATATCTTTGGAAAATACTAATTTGAGGATAATCTTGTTGAAATTTACGAAAAAATTGGGTTTGAGTCATATCCAAAAAATGCTTTGGATGTGGATCACGGTTCCAACTATCGATTCTCCTTCTTACCACATCCCTTTGATTCAAAGATGTCCTTGTGTTATTCTTCCAATACTCTTCAATTAATGTTCTCAATACTTCAACAACTTTTTTATATTTTTGTGGCAGTCTCCCCAAGAATGCCCATAATTCATTTGAATCGGTGCCCTCAATTCTTTGTCACCTTTGAACAACTGTTATTAAATTTTTTATATTAATTCTCATTTGTTTGAACTTGTCTTTCTAATGAGATGAGCTCTCTTTGTTTGACTACTTACCAAAGTCAATGCAATGACACGTCGAGTGAAATTACTATCCTTTGAGCATGAGGTCTTATCCACACTCTCATAAGCATCCATTAGATTCTTCACAATAGTGTTTTCACTTGAAGCATTCGATGTTCTCAACCCAAGATTCTTCATGATGTTTCTATAATTTATACCCCACATCATTTCAATAAATAATTGACATACTGTGGTCTCATTTAGCCTTTCAAAGAATGATTTCCAAATCTTATCAACATATCTTTCACAAGTGTGTGCTGAAATCTTACCTTCCATGTGCTATAAAATATCCTCATCAATATTAATCAAATACTTTGGCTTTCTATGCAAAATTATAGGTGGTGTTCTCCTAGGTACATACTCCTCAATATTAGGAATTTCAACAATATTTAAGTGAGGTGGGTAGATTGTGTACCTTTGATCAAGGGTGGAATAGATGACATACCTTCAAGTTGACATGGGGATGATGGTGTACCTTATTTGTCAAATCCGAGTGATGGTGTACTCTCAACTTGAGGTGTGGTGGATGGTGTCCTTTCATATTCACTTGTGGTAGATGGTTTCCTTCCATATTCACTTGCAGTAGATGGTGTCCCTCCATATTCACTTGTGGTAGATGGTTTCCCTTCATATTCACTTGTGCTTAATGGTGTCCCTTCATATTCAATTGCACTAGAGGGTATGTCTCCAACTAAGGTATTTGAATCTGTCTTAGCATGATGCTTTCGCATTCATGCCCTTTGTGCCACCAATGCCTTTTCTCTTTTTGATGGTTGAGGCTCTTCTTCAAATTGGCTTGTTTTCATCAATAGTATCCAATTTCTTCTTCTCACGATATGTCCTCACCCGTTCTCTCTCATTTGCTTTATTGGTTTCATAATCTTCATCTATTAGTTTATTCCTTATTCATTTCCTTGGCATGGTAGATAATTTTACCTATAGCATGGTAATGAGACAAATATCAGTTCCTAAAAAATGAATCCATACAAATAAATGGAATATATGTCATTCAAGGCTTCATAAAAAATACTTACAATCATCCTGTAGAAGAGTATTTCTAGCATAGACAAAGGTCACATGAATTTTTCTGATGGAATGCCTTAAAGAAATGTGGTAATGTGGCATGCCATGATTGCAAGATAGGCTCAAAATGGAAGCATGGACAAGGCATGTGAATTCAAATTCCTTGTCAAATAATTCAAATGCCTTGTCCATGCTTCCATTTTGAGCCTATCTTGTAATCATGGCATGCCACATTACCACATTTTTTTAAGGAATTCCATTGGAAAAATCATGTGAGCATTAGCAAGCTAGTGAGCTCACTAGCTTTCCAATGCAGTAGGGTTGACAAGGTAGGAGCAGCATATGCCTCATAGAAATGGGGACTCACAGTGATGTATCACCATGAGTCCCCATTTCTATGAGGCATAGGGGCATCACCATGAGTCCCCATTTCTATGAGGCATATATTTCCCCTACCTTGTCAACCCTACCACATTGGCAACCTAGTGGAGCATTGGCAAGCTAGTGAAGCACCACTAGCTTGCCAATGTGGTAGGGTTGACAAGGTAAGGGCAATGTATGCCTCATAGAAATGGGGTCTCACGGTGATGTGTCACTGTGAGACCCTATTTCTATGAGGCATACACTATTGTGTCACCGTGAGACCCTATTTCTATGAGGCATACACCGCTCACCATGAGACCCTATTTCTATGAGGCATACATTGCCCCTACCTTGTCAACCCTACCGCATTAGCAAGCTAGTGTAGCATTGGCAAGAAGCTAGTGAAGCATTGGCAAGAAGCTAGTGAAGCATTGGCAAGCTAGTGGAGCACCACTAGCTTGCCAATGCAGTAGGGTTGACAAGGTAGGGGCAGCGTATGCCTCATAGAAATGGGGACTCAACCCTCAACCCTCAAACTCTAAACCCTTAAACCCTCAACCCTCAACCCTTAAACCCTCTACCCTCTACCCTCTACCCTATACATTAAACCCTCAACCCCCAATTCTCAACCCTCAACCCTTAAACCCTAAACCCTCAACCCCTATACCCTCTACCCTTTACATTGGACCCTCAAAATATTCCTTCAACCATATACCCTGAAACCTATACCCTAAACCCTCTACCCTCAACCATAAACCTTTTAACCCTAAACCCTTAAACCTTCTACCCTCTAGCCTCAACCCAATACCCTCTACCCTCAACCCTAATCTCTCAACCCTTAACCCTTAAACCCTAACACCCTAAACCATCAACCCTATAGGTCCTCCACCCTAATCCCTCAACCTTATAACCTCCTCAACCCCTATCCTTTCTATTCATACATCTTTTCCTCTCCAAAAAAGCTGGATGTACGGATGATCCTTGCGGGATGATTTTGTCGGTTTTTGCCTGACTGATTTTGACCTCGACTGACTTTGTCGTCTCGACCTTTGATTGAGAACGATTTGACTTTGATTTTGTTGATTCTTTTTCGATCGCGTTTTGATTGTTTTGACTCTGGATGACTTTGCGGATCTCTGACGGATTGAGGTGATTGATCCTGCAAAGCCTGATTTCTTTTGATGCCGATTTGATGGATGCTGCTCGGACTTAATCCCTCTCTCCCTCTCTTAAAATTCTCCCTCCCTCTAAAGACATACATAAATACATACATACTTACATATATACAAGCATAATACATATGTACATATGGTCCTACATACATACAAGCATACATGTACATATGTAGATACAATCTTACATACATATAGGGATACATACATACATGCATTGATACATACATACATACAAGCATGACATACAAGTATACATGTACATACAAACATACAAATATATAAACATACATTCAATAGAGTAGAATTTAACATAAAGCAAGACATAACTTGAGTGCGTTATACCATGCTCGCATTATGTCTTGCTAGACATGTCCCGCACACATGCAAAAAACCATGTCAAAACTAAGATATAACGTGAGCGTGTTATAACACACATTATATCTTTCTTTGGGAATCCCCAAGCCTTAGGCTTGGTATTTTCCTTGGCATACCAACCCAAAGCCTTGGAGGGCCTTCCCAATGACCAGAGATGTGTTTTTGCAAATTCTACAATATTTCACATAATTGGGTTCGTGCTCACTGTTAGGATTGCATGTATTTCAATGTCGAACAAATCGAACACCTAGGTAATGTTAGGTTCTCTCTTAGCTATTCAACAATGTAATTTTTTTCACTCTTTGACAATGTTAAGCCTTTCATCTATAATTTCTTTTATTTGTCTCTTTTTTAGCAAAAAGCAGTGTTTGGTGTTTTTTTCGTTATAAATTAACCGTTCATCAAAATTTCAAATAAATTACATTTTTAGAAACTAGACTCCATTCTACAAGTTAAAAAAAATAATTAGTTTCCAAAAAATATAGGGGATGGCCAAAATTTCATTTTTCAGGAAGTGTCCACTTAGAAAATTAGTAAAAAATCAAATATTCATTAAAAAATTATTAGAAAAATCATGCATCAACTTTATATTGTTAGCTAATTTCTCACTGAAGTGATTTTAAAAATACTAAAAAAAAGTTCACCGTGCTAGGGACATACAAAAGTTGCTATGTTATGTTTTTCTGACAAAAAAAACACCAATTTTTGTACGTCCCTCTTTTGAACCCCTTAATCTCAACCATTTTCAAAATAAATTAGTAGTTTAGAAAGTAGACTTAGAGAACTTTGATCCTTGTTTTTGTTGCATCTCAAAAATTTGTGTGTAATTATCCTCAATTTCACGTCCAAGGTCAGTACTTCCTGATTTTAGGAAAAAAGTGGCCACTTAAGCCCCCTTTTTGGCTCTCCATCCTTTTGCACTTACCCTAATGTTAGGTTTCCTCTTTAGAAAATGTAATTCAATAAGCTTGTAAATCAATAAAGGGGCCAATTAAGGAAAATTAAGCTCATTTAATTAAAGGAGCCCTAAATAAGTGTGAAAGTGTAAAGAGGTACACTTTACAACACCAAAAATAAGGTACAATTAAAAGTCTAAATTAACATTAATTCCAAATTAAGTGTGAAAATGTAAAAGGGATAGATTTTCTATACTACAAGGAAGAAGAGTATTGAGAAAAAAGATCTGACTCTTAAGAAGTCTAACCAATTGCCTTGAAGCTTTCTCATAACCTCCTAGAAAATAACTTTGATAGACTTAACTTCCTTAATTGAGGCTTCACCCATAATGACAACATCATCAAATTGTTGATGTGACAAAGGCTTGCACAGAGAATAAGGTTTAACACCACACAAAGAACCAGAGGAAATATTAAGTTGAATACATCTTCCCAACACTTTCGCCATAATAATGGAAAGAAAGGGAGAAATCGGGTCCCCCTAACAAATCCCACGAGAACTCCTAAAGAAGGGAGAGGGGGAGCCATTAATCAACACTAAGAAGCACGAGGAAGAAACCATCTAAGAGATGAGTTGAACAAATTTTCCATCAAAACCAAATCTCAACAACACCTTAGCCAAGAAACTCTAGTTCACTCTATCATAAGCATTGACTAAATCAAGCTTTAGGATAAAACATTCCTTCTTGTTAACCAACAAAGAAGTGAATCACTTCATGAACCATAATGATTGAATCTAAAATTTGTCTCCCATGAACAAAACCATTTTTCTATTTAGAAATCAAAGAAGGATATCTTGAATCTTGACTACCAGGAATCTAGAAAATATTTTGTTTATAGATTGTAGAGACTAATAGGCCTAAAATCACCAAATGAATTAGCATCAGAAACCTTTGGAACCAACACAAGAAAGGTCGAGTTGAGTTCTTTTAGCAATTTCCTTTTATTTTGGATCTAAACAAATTTGACCATTGAGATACAAGCTTGTCGCCTGACCCCACCTTACAATTTTGACCATTCACACACCCCCCCATGCCATTGTCCTTAGGATCCAAATGAGACAATTGACCGTTCTCAACATAGATAACCTCCTTTTCTGAAACAACCGGAGATGCCCCTTGAACACCAGTCTCTCACCCTCCCACTAGGCCTTCATCGCCAAATTGATAGTCATTCACCATCACAACAACAACCAGACCACTGGCAACCAACTGAACTTCACACCTTCTTCGACCAAATTCAAATTCAAACCTTGAATTCCCACTTCACCACCTACTCCACCATTGATGTCCCCTTCCATCACTCTATATAATGTCATCCGCTTTCTACTATGTTGTTTTCCCCCTTATACTTCTTATTCAATCATCTAAGTTTTCAAAGTCCAAAATTGGCTAAGAATAAGTGTTTACCTTTGTGTTTTTATTACAAAATTTGGGAAGTTTGCAAACCTCTCAAAACCTTGACAAATAAATAAGTGAAGGTCACCAAGTTATGAACACTACAAAGTTTGCTAGTTCACAAACTTGGGGAAATACTAACAAGGTTATAAATTTTGACAAGTTCATAAGTTCACAAAGCTATTGAAAGTGCAAGAGGGGAAGGAATGAATTCAAGTCTCAACATGTTCGTAGGTTTACAAAATTGTCAAAAGGGTATTCATGGTTCTTAATTTTACGAAAAGTGTGAAAGTTTGATATGGTTCACCATGATGTCACAAACAAGTGCGGCATTGGTTTATAGGCTCTTCATTTTATTGAAAGTACGACACTCCAAAGAGAAACAAAAATAATATAAGGAGAAGAGGGAAATAAAGAAAGAAAGATTGAAAAGTGGCCAAGTTTCAAGTTGTAGAAAGTTTACAAGTTTTCAAACTTTCCAAAAGTGTGACATAGTTCATGAAAGGCCAAAAACTCGAACATGACAAGCAACAAGGAAAATCTAATAAATTTTAAATGTGCAATGGATGCAAAAAATAAAGTGTAACTTGTTAAAAAAAATGCTAAGCACCATTTATACAATGGTGCAATTTCCTTTCACCAACCTTCCACCTACCCTCATAGATGAATCGACACTATTAATGCATTGTAGTGTTTTATAACTACCAGATTTGACATGTTGGATCCCACAAACCATTGTTCATCGTAAGGGCACTAATCTAAACACATTTAAGACTATGGAGGTGATGACCATGCTATTTTTATTTCCAATGGTTTATTTTGGATGTCATTTACAACAAATTTCATGGATATTGGCTTAAGGAACACACTATTTGTAGTCAATTTCATGGATCTTGGCTTGATGAACACATCACATTGATTATATCTATTCAAGACTCATTTTCCTGCTCAAATTTGGTCACCAGAAAAGAGTTCTATAAATATACAGTTCATTTGGGATATTACATGTTGGGATATCTTGGAGAGACAAGCATTACAAATAAAATTCTATTAAAGGTTGTAATTTTTTGAGAGATAATAAATTCTATGATTTTTTCCTAATGTATGTATTATATCTAGTTTACTTTGTGATAATGATGTAAACATGCTTATTGATTTTATTTTCTCCTACATTATACTACATTTTCTTAGAAATAAGTAAATTCTCAAGGAAAGTAGAAAATTTCTACTTGTACATTTGTTGTAGGATTTGAGAGTTTGATTAGTTTATCTTTAGGGAGGTTGGTTAATCTTTTCAAGTAGCAATTGGGGTGTGCGGTATTTATGAAGGATTAGTAAGTAGAATCTCATTTAGTAAGTCAATAATGAGATTTTTATATTATTGTAAAGCAATAATATATTATTATTAAACTCTAAAAATTTAATACATTAGTATAAAATCACATTGGAATAGATTTTAGACTCCGTTATTCTAAGGAGTAGGCAAATTGATCTTCTACACTAACCTTATCCATTTATAAAAATACAAAATAAGGAGTCACATTTCGATGTTGTCTGTTAGTTTAGGCATTTTTTATAAGTTCATGCATGTCTATTAAGGGTACAAGAAAGTCAATATTATGAAATTATCTTCAAACCCTTGTTGTATTTGTATGAATTATTTATCTATCTTTTTCGTTATGAAAAAACTATTATTCTACAAATATCTAGTGTTATTAGGTACATGTGCCTAAATTTGGTAGAGCCTAAAGTGTAGGTGAGAGTCATATATCTCTCATTTGTTGGTCCAACATCTTAATTTTTTTGACCATAGAGATTCACAACCCCTTGAAAATAATTATTAGGTTGGAGAAACAACAAGATTGGTGGAAAGAATATAACTATAATTAAATAATAGTATTTAATTATTTTAACCATGTGGTAAAAAATAGATGTAAATAATAATAGTTATTTATTTGAGGCAAGACTAGATGGAAAAGAGACCAATTAGTTAATGATTATTTAATTATGTGAGACACATTAAATAAAGGGGACATGATTAGGTGATGCATTTATTAAGTCATCTTAAATATATAAATATATCAACACTCTCATTTAAGATAGATGTATTTAAGATATTTTTATCTACAATTTTAATAGAACTTTTATTCATCTTAAACATATAATATATATCAATAGTATCAAAATTTTATGAAAATAAATTATTTCAATATTTTATATATTAAGACTTAAATAAAATAATTTAGTACATAAGAGATTCATTAAATTAAACTACTTCAACTACACAAATAAATAACTAAATAAATGACACAAAGCTATAGTTTATTTTATTTTGAGACTAATTGAAAATTTGAACAAGTAATAGCAAATTTTATTTATTTGTTTATCTTCTTTTAAATCAAGTGTATCATAAATATTTTATTTTATTTTAAATTTGTGCTTAAGAAAATGTGGACAATTTATTATTATTATTATTATTTAGATTCTTATATTTTTACTAAATATTAATATTTTATTTATTAGTAACTGTTAACATGTTGACTATAAATGGTTATCAAATTTAAAATTAAAAATAAAAGTTTTTGTTAACACGTTCATATTATTACACTTCATTAATAAGACTCTTGACATAATAAATATAAAGTAAATTAATATAAATATTTTAAACGCATCTATCTAAAAAGGATGTATGAATTTTAAGATTATTTAAAATAAAATAAAAAACTACACATTGATATCTTCACGCTTATTGAATTAATAAATACTATGATAATCTTTCTAAAATAAAAAGAAAATAACTAAATGTTAAAAATAACTATAACAAAAAGTTTTGAGATCCTAAAAAGTATTAAACTATTATGCGTCTTTTCCCAATGTCAATATTAAACTTGGCTGGATTGGGAGGACTCTTTTGTCTTATATAATTTAAAGAGATTCAATTCATTTCACTTAACCAATAAATATCACCTCAAATCTCGTGTGCTTAAAGAATATTTCAAATTCTGCCCATCATGTTTATAAACCAGAATGTTTTCCCCACAAAAGCACGTCATGGCTGACGAAAATGTTTACCCCACAGTTTCGTTTCAAAGGGAACTCCTCCTGGTACCAATATTCCGTCCGATACGACACATTTTGTCCATTGTCTGGACTGATCATGTGGGCAAGAAAGAATTTTTCATTTTGTTTTATTACAAATTACCGGTAATGGTTGTCACCTTAACCTAAGGCTTTTGCTTTTCGAACGAATAAATGCTCTGTTCTTTTCATAAGATAGGGAATAAGATAGGGAAGTGTATGGGAGTATGATATATTCTTATCAGATTGTATATATACACAGTCATGTCATCTAGTGTTTCATCATATCAAGTCGTGTAGGGTTTCATCATATGGACTTTAACATAAGCCTCTATTAATGTCTATCATTTAATAATGTTCAAGTTTCTTGCCATATATCTCTATAACTCAGTTATCCTTATTAAACACATTGACATTATGAGTTTAATATGAATGTCCAAAGAACACTGAAAGGAATATAACAACTAACTTGGATTAGCTAGCCCTTGAAAAACTCAAAATAAAGTAGTTACTTTGCATTTGTTCATATCCTCATGGAAACCCATAGATGCTAAAACTATCATCGAACTACAAAAAGGTAAAACCAGTGACGGTTCAAGCAGAGTTTTTTTTATTCAACTTAGAAAGTTTGCCCCTGATTAATGTTCCTCTTTGCATAAAGTACATCATTTCAATGAGAAGGGTCATTCTAGAGATTCATCACACAGTCAGAAACAATTTTGGAGAGATCAATTAATTTTACTGTCTAGGTAATCATTTCGTACACAACTCTAAACAACTTAATGATTAGTGGAAAGAAATGTCAACAACAAGTAAAAAATTTGAAAACCAACTTTTTGAAGAATAAAACAAACCTTAATCTTGGCAAGCATGACTTTAAACCGATCAAAGTCATTTAATGCAGCTCTTCGATTTTGCACAATTAGTTTCCTTCCCCATGAACTATTCTCCCATTGCTTCTTAACCTCTGTTAAATAATAACAATGGATAGTCACTATGTAGTTGCTAACATCCATGACAACCTCCATATACTTTGCTTAAAATTTTATACCTGCTTTCTCCATAGCCTCAATCAACACTTTCTTTTTTGGTATCTTAGGGATGTCAATTTTGATATCAGTTAAAGAGAGCCTCTTGAAGTTCATCTGACACTTCATCATTTTAGGTGCATCCACCAAAGCTTGCAAAGAAAATTAAAAATGGATAAACAAATTTATGGAATTTCTCCTTTTCATTTAATGGAGAGACAATTATCAAGGACCAAAGATAGATGCTACTCAACATACAAAGAAATTAGAAATAACAAATAATTATTGGTTGTCATCACTAATCTTTGGAACTAAGTGTAGTAGATTAATCAAATCTGCCACATATTGATGAAATAGGAAGGATCGTTCCTTTTGAGGCAACATATTAATTGAAACCTCAATGTATGTATGTATGTATCAGATTAAATATACATACAAAATATAAACATATGTATATCGGACTATATATATTCTCAATTTATATAACCTTGTTGTATTTCATTTAAACAAGTAAAAGTTAGGATTACATGAATTTGTTTGTAGATATGCATACACAACTTGAATGCAAGGGTGCAGTCCTAAAGTCTTGTGTGATCATGTTTGTTTATTTTTTGGATTTTCAGACTCATATTTATGCTGCACTAACAAGTTATCATATACATATTTATATATTTAATCTGGTATAGATATCTATGTAAATAAGATTAAATAGATATATATTTATATAAATTATAATCCATATAATCTTATATAGATATATATAAGATTATATATATGATCTTATATATATTAAGTGGGATGAAGGATAATAGAGGTGAAAATGAGGAAGCAAACTGCGGAAGATGATGAGTTTAGGGCTTAAAGATGGTCGACAACCCACGGTTAGGTAAATCCATATGCGTGGTTTGTTGAATGCATATGTGGCACATGGTTAACATGGCAATGTGGTTGGGTTGACATTAAAGTGCCCACCTCCTAGCGGACCCATGTGTAAAAATGAGCAAGCCCACATACAAACACAAGTTGAAATAGATTTATTGATAATTAGAAATAGGCTATTTTTCATTCAAGGCACTATTGAAATTAGACATAAATAGCAACTGCAATATGAAATGACTGATTGTTTCCCAGGAAAGTTCAAATTTGAAAATCAATCACCACAATTCAATGCATTCAATTTACACATTCAAATGATTTTATAAGAGGGAATTTTCAATGTCATTTTCATTACGAATTCTCCTATGCTTTCACTGGATATCCTGAAATAAAACTGATAATACTTTAAAGAAAATAATTATAGTGAAACCCTCGATGCCATATAGAGAAATGATTGTAAAAAATAGCAAAATTTAGAATGACCTTCGATGCCAATTGAAACCCATTGTTGAACATACAAAATGCCAGGGGAAAGGTAAATAGATTAACACGTATTGCATCTAAGTTTTCCAAGATGAAGAAAAAAAGGAGCTATTTTGGCCTGCAGAGAATGCAGTGAAGTGTTATAAAATTCATGGCATTTGCTATGATTTTAAAATTCATGGCATTTGCCAAGAAATTACAAGTCATGGTATTTGCCATGGATTTTATAACACTTTTGATTGCATGCACTGCAAGGCGAGAGTGTTTTGATGCATCTGCCTCACATGATGATTGTGTGCACTACATGCCACGTATACATCTACTTCAACATGGGTCATCGGGCAAGTTTTACGTCTACTACATGTCATTGACTTGGACAGTAGCCTAATGCAAGGACAGTCATAGAGCAAGGTGAAAGTATTTGATGGTATGAAAATGTTAGGGTTATATAAATTGGAAATATATATAATTTGATATACATATATTTCTACATTTTGTTTATATATATATGCATGTACACATATATATATACACATTTACATATATATATGTATATATGTTTAATCTTATATATATATATATATATATCTTATATAGATATATCTATATATATAAGATTAAACATATATACATATATATATATATATATATGTAAATGTATATATATGTATGTACATGTATATATATATAATTTGAAAAAAGCCTATACACCTCAACACCCTATCCTACTTGATATGATGAAACCCTACACGACATGACTGTATATATATATTAAATTGATAATGCTAATGTGTTTATTAAAGATAATTGCGTTATATGGATATATGGGAAGAAACTTGGATATTATTAAATGTTAGACATTGATAGAGGTTCATGTTAAGGTCCATGTGATGAAACCCTACACGGCTTGATATGATGAAACACTACACGACATGACTGTATATATATATATACATTATATATACAATGATGATAGATACATTATATATACAATGATGATATATACATTATATACACATTCTGATAA
Source organism: Sequoia sempervirens (assembly GCA_007258455.2). Classification (NCBI taxonomy): domain Eukaryota; kingdom Viridiplantae; phylum Streptophyta; class Pinopsida; order Cupressales; family Cupressaceae; genus Sequoia; species Sequoia sempervirens. The sequence continues at coordinate 8,518 of VDFB02269016.1, read as the reverse complement.
GAATATATCATTGTCTGCAAATACAATGATTACAATTTGTAGACAATGATATATTCTTATCAAATTGCAGACAATGAGATATTATTATCAAATTATCTATAAATTGTAATCCTAAAATCATTCAATAAATTGGGACAAAAACTGTATACCCTTTAAATTTCATGACTATTAATGAGGGTTCATAATATAACTGTGATATGATTAAATAATGGATAATGCTAATTTGAATAGTTGACTGAAAACAGAATAATTTGTATGCTTGAAAATAATGTAAACACTGAGTACATAAATATAAAACAGTATATTGAATGCCTAATGAAACAGATAACATAAATGTAAAACAATATGCTTGAAAATAATGTAAATACTGAGTACATAAATATAAAATAGTATATTGAACAATGAAACAAAGAACATAAATGTAAAATAGGATACTGATAAATAAAAACATGCATTTAGTTATTCTGGGTGTACAACCTGAATAAGCTCCCTTTTAAGAGGAATGTGCAGAAGTTGCCTTAGTAAGCTTTGAATTTTGTAGAGGATATTTAGTGAAAGTAGAGGAGAATTCGTAATGAAAATGACCCTAGAAATTCCCTCTTATAAAATCATTCGAATGTGTAAATTGAATGCATTGAATTGTGGTGGTTGATTTTCAAATTTGAATTTTTGTGGGAAACAATCTGTCATTTAATTTTGCAGTGGCCATTTATGCCTAAGTTTTGCCGTGACTTTTAGGAAATCAATTTTATATTTGGTTTAATTGACAAAATAGGTGGCTTTCATAATTTCAGTCATATATATGAATTATAATATTTTTTTGGTTTATTAGGGAGCCTTACACCATTAACTGTGTGCAGGTACCAGAAGTTGATGGAGTTAATGCATGAAGATGTGATAGGAAGTGTGGGTGAATGTGCAATTGATAGCTCATAAAGGTGATCAATGTTTTAATTATGTCACAATGTGCACCATTAACTATTCATAATGTTTTATATTATGTGACATTGTGCACCATTAACTATTCATATATACATGTAAATACAATGTAGTTGAAGCTTCGAGCCACTTGCATAGAGTGGTAATCGTAAACATAAATGTACTTTAATTAGCCGATAGGCTATTATGAGTTGGAAATCCCACTGGAATTGTCTGATGCCAGAAAATGATGTCACTTCCTGGTCAGAAGGATGTCGACTGATCTAAGACGATGGGAGTGATCTGCAATGACTGGCCATGGGCACAAACATTGCACGGATAATATTATGGCACCCCCACCCCCAACGACTTCAGTAAAAATCAATTCAATTGCATTAAATGAAAATTAATAAGAGGAATGGTCGAGGTAAGGAAAGCGATGGTTGTGCCATTAATAAGGCATGGCATTCCAGCCATTACTGCTCAAAATTTTGGTAGTAAAAAAATAGCACACAAGGCTAGATAGGCACAAAAAAATGGATTTGTTAAAAGACTTGAGGACTTTCAAGCAAATGCGAGTGGTAGGTGAAAGAGCCAAATTCCAAACCATCCCAACATATGTTGATGAGAGTATCTATGGGGATTCACAAAGATGGCATTGAATCTGCTATTAGGACTTACCATTTGATGTCACAGAGGTGGTTTACACATGCTTCTCCAACTCTCTTTAATGTTGGAACTCCAAGGCCCTGGTATGTGCCTCCTGTGCCTATGGTTTTTGTACATTTTCCGTTTTGAATTGGTATTTTGAAATGCTTCTAGTAGTAGCGCATTGTCACATCTTGTGAAGTTGTTATGAAATAGGGTTTACCTGAAGGTTGTATGCATCAAACGGCTTGAGTTGTTTTTGACTGCAACTAAGATCTTTGGAACTTTGAATTGATCCTTGTTTGAAATGACAATTATTTTTAGGAAACATTTTTGCTTGACATACCTAATTTTGGGAAACATTCTAGACTTTGAAGGTTGAACTTGAAGCATTATGGGGGTATTTGCAGGATCATCATGGAAAAAACAGGCCCTTAAGTGGCAAAAAATTCAGAAAAATCAGAGTTAGGAACCTTGACGTAAAAATTTGAATAAGTTATCTATATTATTTCAAAAATGTGTAAGAATAGAATCTATAGAAAATTGAATGTAGTTTCTAAACTACTAGGTATGTAAAAAAAAAAAAATTCTATTTGGTGAAATTTTGGAATTTCAATGGAGTGGTACTTAAATTTCAGGGAAAAAATAAGAAGTAGGTGTTTGTCTGACCACCCTAACCACAATAAAATGATAATATTTTTTTATAAGATTTTAGATATAAGTAGAGGACGCTTGCCCCGATGTGATACATATTTTCTTGTAATTTTTTTCCAAGTAAATAATTAATTATGAATATTTTATTTCAACTTTTTTTAAAATATAAAAAATCGTATGTCTGACCACCTCAACTTGGTCAAAACTTCATGAAATTCAATTTTTATTTTTTTAATCCTATAGTATGCGAAGCATAGAATGTGACGCTTGTTTTGGGTTAAAAAATGTGATACCATTTTAAGAAGCTATGGGTGTAATCAACCTGTCAATCAGGACTTTAATTAAGTAATTTGAATAGAAAATGAATAATAATTACTTATTAAATTCAAAGTAAAGCATAATTTATATCAGTGGAAAGCTGAGAATCTCTTTAAAAACCCTTTTCATTTCATTAATTTTGGGTAAAAAAATAGTCGTCAGCCACATACCCATCATATTGCCACTTTTTGGCCCATCATGATCCTGCACATACCCATGGTTTGATTTATATTGTTTAAAGAGGTGAGTCCCTTTGCTTTTCTTCCCTTTTGTTATGCTATAGTGGTTCACTTAATGTTTTGGCTTTGGGCAGTTGAGTAGCTACTTCCTTCTCTGCATGAAGGACGATAGCATTGAGGGTATCTATGATACCCTCAAGAAATGTGCCTTAATTAGCAAATTGGCTAGGGGTATTGGAGTTTCTATTCATAACATTCGTGCAACAAATAGCTACATTAGGGGAACAAATAGCACATCAAACTATATTGTTCCAATGTTGTGTGTGTTTAATGATGTTGCTCGCTATGTAGACTAGGGAGGAGGCAAGAGAAAGGGTAATGCTTGTAGTTCTTTTTGACTTGGTAGTGCTATTTTGTCAATGCATTCATTCTTCTTCGAGATGGCTAATATGAAACACATCCTATTATGTTCTATTAAGGTAACAAAGAGGCAGCTGGTATGAAACATACCCTGTTATGTTTTGGTTTTTAAATTAAATTGGCAAGCTGCTCAATCTGATAACAATATTCCTGCAGGTGCCTTTGTTGTATACTTGGAGCCATGGCATCTTGATGTCTTTGACTTTCTTGATTTGAGAAAGAACCATGGAAAGGTGATTTTACTTTTTTTGTGGGATTAAGTAATTGACAGTAATTTGGAAAAACTTGTTAAAATTGTTGTTTGACATTTTAGGGTCTCACGAAATCAATTTGGGTCTTCTTACAGGAAGAGAGCAGAGCTAGAGATTTTTTCTATGTGCCCTGGGTTCCAAATCTCTTTATGAAGAGGGTCCAGGAGAATGCTACCTGGTCATTGTTTTGTCTGAATGAATCTTCTGGACTAGCAGATTGTTGGGGTGAAGAGTTTGAAAAACTGTAGCTGACATATGAGTAGTAGGTAAAGCCTTTGTTTCCCCCTACTTAATTTATTTGTTTGGTTTAATATGTTCTTGGAATGCATTGTGGCTCAACGATTGGATAATTCGATTAGGGAAAGGAAAAGAAGGTTGTGCAAGCCCATAAGCTATGGTTTGCAATTCAAGCTCCTGAAAATACTGAAAGCAGAAGCTACCACTGATACAAGAAATTTAAGATTACATTAGGTTTTGCTTTGGGAATTTACGCTGACACTTTCAGGTAGCTCTAATTTGACATGGAAACTTCATTGTTGCATTTCCACTCAGGTAGGACATCAAACACTACTGGGCATTCCATCATTCTGTAGCTGTAAAATTCATGGTAGAATTGCGGTTGTTTATAGTAATGAGTATGACTCCACTTTTGGCGAATTTATTATTGTTCCATTAGAAGTTGAATGAGATCATGAGATTAAATTTAAATGCATACTATTTAGCTGTTGAGAACGATCTAACCCTAATCCTTGTTAGTGGATGTAGGATTGTCGATGCCATGAGAGAAAGGGAAATATTGTCAGGGAGAGGATGTGGTTAACAATGGATCAATTTTATTGTCTACCTCGAGCTGGTGTATGGCAAATAACTAAGTCGTAACTTGGCCTTAAACAATTCAAAGTAAATAATTATTCTATAAGTCAATTTAAATATATATATATGTAACCCTTAAATTATCTTATAGAGATCTCAATTGATTAATAAATAATATAATTAAATATTATAAATATGAAAGTGGAGCAATGCAATGTTAACAATTGAAATATTAATGTTTGGCATCAAATGTTTTCTCCCTTCAAAAATTAAATGGTTAAGGAATGGTGTTGGGCTTGGTGGTGGGGCTTGGAAACTCACCATCGCATGTGGAGAAATGCCCAAGAATGGGCAGAGGAAAGGTTTCTTGAACCGTTTGGGGAGTTTGAGTTTTGGGGAATGGGAAATAGACTATCTTGGAGGGGGCCATCTCATCTCTCGACATCTCTCTCATTATTTCTCCCTGTTTGTCGTGCGACTCTCTGTGGCTTCGTTTTAATCCTTGTCGCTTTATCAATTTAGTCCTTTTCCGTGTTTGCCTTTCACTTTGAGCTCACGTATGGAATCTCTATTTGTAATCATCGACATTGCTCAAGCTTAATCTTTTACTCTATCTTCCATCGGTGGACCTTGAGATTTAATTCCTTTGGAAAAGTTTTTGTTGAGTCGTGCTTCAAGCCGGGTGTCTGCCTTGCACATCTTCCATTCAGAATAGTGGTGTCGAAATCTTGTTCTCCGTCTTTGGTTATCTTCCTCATTTGAGAGTGTTGGAGGTTCTCTTCTTATAGGCGACTTGGGAATCTAATCTTTTGTCAAGCTCTGTTGATGTCATTGCTTGAGTCTAGCGTTTGCTTGCACATTTTCAATTTAGAGAAGAGGAGTCGAGTTTTGTCCTTACGTCTTGGTTTCCTCCTATTATGATTGCGTCGGTGTTATTATTGCCTTATTGAAGTTGTGAAGTGAAGAGCATAGTTTCAACCTCAATTTAATTACTTAGGCAAGTAACGGATAAAATCTTCCCTGAATTGGGTAATGATGAATTGATCTAGCGCATGTTTCGGCGTGGCAAAAACTTTGGTTAGAATTAATCAGCTATGGTCGTTTCTATCTTTGTATTCGAAAATAATTTGAAATGCATTTCTTTTTACCCTTTGTTCTTCATGAAAACTGGTAGTTGCTTGAGTCATAAACTTTGAACTGTGTTCCTCTTGATTGGTAACGCCAAATTGAAACCAAGCTTCTGGTGCACCATTCTCATTCCTCTTTGGTCTGGTATAAGGCCGACCTTAAAGTTAATCAACAATCAATTTAATTCATGTCTTCCTCTGTTGTTTTTGTGAACCTAAAATTGAGATCTTAATCCTCTGTTGAGGAACCCGAATGGATATGTTCCTTCTTCTTTTCTATGTTGTGATCAATCTAGTGTCAATATTTGAAGATTGTTGGTTTTTATAATTTGAAAAGGGAACTTCACCTGATAGCTTAATCTGTCGTTGGCCTTGGGATTTTCCATGTTCTTCAAACCTTTATGAGATATAAAAGTGTCCTTTAAACTCTTCACTATTTTAATCTCTTCTTTTGCATTTAAACTTTGTGGTTAAAATACAATTTGGAACTAAGAAGGAATAACCAGACCTTGTAATCTTACTGGAGACCAATATCTGTAGCTGAATTGTAAGATCGAAAATACTTTTTAATTGAATATGTCATTTTGTACATCATAGCTCAATGATAACAAATTTTGTTTTGAAAAGGCAGTTAGTCATAAAGAAGTGTTAGTTGTGGGTTGAGACTCTCTCATTCTCTCTTTCTCTTTATAAATAGAAGCCTAATGATATTAACTTAACCTTTAACGAGAGAGAAGATTCTGAATTTGGGTTCAGTTGAACCATTTGAAAATTATCTAAAGAACTTGAACTATCAGATTAAACCAAATTCTCTACCCTCCAATTAGAAGTTGGTTTAGTGCATATTATTGCTCATCGAGACTATTATAGGATAAACATGAGAGACTTGATAATCCTTTATGTCAATGAATCTCCTTTATTAGGTATGAAACTTGATGGATAAGTTATAACCTGAAACTAAGAAGACATGGTAATTAAATTGCTATTATAGAATTAGAACTTGATCTGAGAATTGTCATGTCAAGCAAGGGTGAGAATGTTGACGACACAGGAGTGCCAGAGATATCGACACAGTAGTGCTAAAGATATCGGCATAGGAGTGCCAGTGATATTAAAAATCCTTGGCCAAGGTATGTTGCTAGATTCAACATCTATCAGCTATCAAGTACCAGATATACCACTGATCAGAGTGGCCTTTCTAGTTGGGAGGAACCCTTATTAAGGTCAATAAGGAGGTATAGGTCCTTGACACTAGGCTCAGAGGCATGATGATAATTTGATCCATGTTGATTACCCTCATGAAGGGTTGGGTTCTTCAGTTGAAAACACTCGGGGACCAGTTGGTCTTGGTTGGGTTGTAAAGCCCTTGATGATATTTCTCTTTCCTCAAGTAATGGTGATCAACATTTTAGCTTAATGGCGTCTACATAATGGGTTACGTCCTTTCGCTAATTTAGGTACAAATAAATGTTCATTTGAGTACTTTGTTGCTACATTTACTGTTATGTAATTAATGTATTGCTCAAGCTAGTTTAAATGGAAAAGATAGATAGTTATTTTCTTTACTTCGTTATGAATGGAAGTTAGTTAATGATGCCCTAGCAGTTACTCTTCAGTTCGCTATTTTATGCTTGATGAAACCCTAGTTTGACAGTTATTTAGTTATGTTAGAGGAAAAAGTTAGATGTTTTCATTTCAGCTGAAACTGAAAACTTAGAAGTTAGTTGGAGTTTCAATTGTTTTAGGTGAACTCGAATTGGAAACCCTAGTTAATAACAATTCAGTTGAACTTTAGTTGAAAGTTAGTTGAAAATTGAATTTTCAAACTGTAGACTGGATAGGTTGTTACACTAATCCTATTTTGGGCTTTAGGATCACTGCAATAGAAAGAGTAATCAACAAAATCTTGGAACAATAAAGTCCTGAAACCTTTGCACTGAGATTATTGAGTACACTAGCCCAACAAAAACTGCAATTTGTAATTTGGCATGGAAACACTTGTAGTTGAGAGTACAGAAAACAATTTTAAAAATGATATCTAAGTAAAAATTCAAATATTTTTGTTTCTTGGTGAACATTATGATTTGAAATCATTGACAAGAATCTAATTTTCCATATATTAAGCATAATAATATGTCTCATAGAAGATAATTAAAAATAATATTTTACTTATTTTTGTCCCACAAATAGTTTTAAAAAGTATGTTTCAAATGTTCATTGTATTGACAAAATAGACATTTAATAGGGTGAAACACCATATATCTCATCACCCACAAACAATTTGAAGTGTAAGATTTTTCAAGTCAAAATTTGAGCATTAGTTTTAGTTATAATCTTTCAAATTTGAGCACTCAATTTCCTCCATGTCTTTTTTTGGAACGTGCATTTGCAACTTTGATTTGATCTTGGATTTAAGGACAAAGTTGATAGGTGATTCAAATAGATCTTTTTGTAAGGGAAAACAAACAAATTCATACTTAGATAGTACCTCTAATCTTTGATAAATTTCAATGTAGAGGAGTGTAAAATTTCATAACTACGTCCATAAGAACCAATGATATATAAAAAAGATAGCCCCTTTGTTTGTTGCTTAAACAAAAATTATCATCAATGTTTTGTTGGGTAACCCAATCTAATGAATTAAAATCCCATAAGCCCCCAAATTGTTGAATCCCTTTATTGAATAAATAATAAGCACGCCTTGGAAAGGAGAAACTAATGGATTGAGCTTGATATTGTACCATTCTATTCCACAAAATAGATGAGGACCCAAAATTGAAGTTGTGTTGCAAGGAAGAACTTTTTTAGTTTAAGCATTTGTAAAAATGTTTTTGATAGAGGGAAAAACATATTTTGAAGGGATCCAGAACCCTTTAACAAAAAGAGCAAGGCTACAGAAAAGACAGCAAGCAGCCAGCGAAAAAGACCAGCTTCAAAACAAGACCATTCAAGATATACATTTTACACTTTTCTTGTGGGAGCGGAGAATCATGTCGAATGAGGGCTTAGAGGATTTATCTTTTTTTCCTTTAACTGTGATCCAACCTTCTTCCACTTGCGCCACTTTACCATGCCAAACCGGCTCGCTACTTTCAAGAGGATGAAAGCCAACAACCAAAATAGTTGGAGTTTCATCTTGATTCCTTTGCATAGATAATGACTTTATAGAAGAGCCACCAGAAAGGGAAGT